>JANHFX010009017.1:38153-82175 GCA_027560015.1 Chloroceryle amazona
TACACTGTATGTAACTTCACAATTAAATCTGGCAGTTAAGAAAAAGGCTACAACTAACTTTTTTTTGTGTGTCTTTCAAGGCAATGGCTACACTGGGGCCACACAGAGTAAAGCCAGAACGTAAGTAAACATTCTCTGGTTTCACAAGACAGAACTTGCTGTGCACAATGATGCAAACTGCATTTAGGCAGATCATATTTATTTTATACCTAGCGCAGTGATGAAGGATGGGGTGAGGTAGCTGGAAGATGTGGCTTTTGTTTTCCCCTCTCAGGTGCTGATACTTGCAGCTCAATTGCTGATGACTGTAAAAATCTAAATGTCTAAAAGTGGGTTACACCACTTAATGCTGGCAAGTTATGCCAGTGTCTACACAAGATGAGGCAGGAAGCTGAGAGCACGTGAACCTTAGGGGTGAAATCTAAAGGATGCTCACATTCACTGCAAGGTACAACCCTGAAAAATTAGAGCTGTGGGGAAAGAAGTGGTAATTGGTATTTGGCTCTGAGGTGAGAAGCACATTAATGCTAGGTGAGATTAAATACTGGGAGGTGGTAAGGATGAAAAGGGAGAGGAGACAAGCAGGTAATGTGTTTCTTTAGCAATATATTTCTACTCCCATCTTGTAATGTGCTGATGAAGACATTTCAGGTTCTGCCATCTGAAGTCTTGTCTATATTGCATTAGTTGATTTGTGAAAATTCATATGGGAGATATGAAGGTTATGGGGAAGATAACTTTTTATTTCAGATCAGATAAATTAAAATTGATACTCCCACTTTCAGAGAGAAGTTATCTTGCTTCCAATTTCCTTGAGTTCTGGCAGTTATTAAAAGAGAGGCTACTTTTCGATAATGAAAAAAATGTGTCCTATGTAGATAAATGGATGAAACTGTATTTAAGCATCTAACTGACTTATCAAGACAATATTAAATTAATTTTACTGATAATTTTAGCACCTGTCAAATTAGAAAAGCACCTACATAGTGCTCGATCCGAAGAAGGAAGACTCTATTATGATGGAGAGTGGTACGGGCGTGGACAGACAATATGCATTGATAAGAAAGATGAATGTCCTACAAGGTAAAGATTATTCAGTGTTTGCAGCTCTCTGCATTGATGTTAGTCAATAGATAGGATGATGGCATTGGAGAATAAGGCTTATTTGGCAACACTGCCACCTCAATAACATCTCTAAGTTCACTTTAGAAGCAAAGAAGGCTGAGCACTGAACAAGTGGGAGAGGCTGGTAAAGGTTGGACTTCACTGAAGGTAATGAGATGTTTGTCAAGTTAGGATCTCACAGTTTCAGCTCTTACTAGGTTCTGAATAGCCTGTGAGTAAGGGCTTTTTGAATATCTTGGGATTTTGTTGCTTTGAGAATTTGACATGTTGGCCCACCTGGAAATACTTAATTATGGAAAAAACCCTTTATATTGTTAAAGATAGACTTTGTTTTATGTTGATTAATGCTCTGAAATAAAAGACTTGGAACTTCTTTAAAGGTATTTCCTTCATTTTACAAAAGTTCTACCTGGGAATGGTCTAAATATTACCCTGCTAATATGATTGAGTGTTTAAGATATCTAAATGTATTTTCTCTGTACGGATAATATTTGTATATTCTGAAAGGTGGGTGCATTTAAAGCAATATTTAAAATGAAATGTTTGTCTTTTACTGAGTGGGCTATATCATTCTAAGCACAGTGTTGCTTAAATATGCTACCCAGGAAAATTAACTTTAACTTCATATAGCTGTAGTTTACTGTGAAACTGGCTGTTTTCTTCCCTGTGTTTAGTGAAGGGCAACTGATTTTGGTGGGTGTTCCGGGTTGAAATAGGAAGATATTTTAATAAGCTATATATTCTTTCTGAAATATATAAAAATAAAATCTGACTTAGTTTAGCAGAAAGAAGCAATTATACTGGGCAAGAATATCCAGTGTCTAACCTTCCTAGCCTTTCAAAATTTCAGCAGCTTTTAAGGCTGGAGACTTTCCTGGAGGGAGTTTTGTCACACTCAGTATGATAGAACTTTCTCCCATTAACTGCTTTAATCTCTGGTTTTGATCATCAATTCTCCATGATTTTATTCCCCCCACCCCAGGCAATATGGGGAGGGGGTTTTGTTCTCTGTTTGTATTAAGATTTACCACAAGGAGCATACAAGCAGAGTTTGTGTAAGAATGGTTCTGTAAATCAGGCTTTGACTTTATTTCTTATGGTCTTGCTATAATGACTAACACTGGAATCTTTTTTTATGCTTTAAATCCTGGGTTTCAATCTTGTTTGTTTGTTGTTTGGTTTGGTTTGGTTTTGTGTGTGTTTTTTGGTTTTTGTTTTTCTGTTTGTTTGTGTTTTTCCCAAATACTTTGTATTCCAAGTAATTTCTGGGTATGTTTTTGATCAGGTCTGTGTTTTACCACGAGTAGTCTATTGTGTTTTCTGTGGGTGGTTATTGTTCTTTCAAACAGTTATAATATTTGTACGTGTTAAGGTTTTTCCTTAGGAGAAGAAAATAGATAGCTGGAAAATTAACTGCCTTCACTAAAGGCTCATGCAGTTACCAAAGAATTCTGTAAAAATTGTTCTTAAATTGGAACCAGTCTCCTTTGGGCCAACCATTGACAACAAATGCCTATTTTTATTTACTGTACAGAAACACAGCTGCAGTTTTGAAGTTATTTATTAGCTTTTAAGGTGTCTAAATTCTTGTTTTTCTTCCCCTGACCCTTCTCCCTTCATTTTCTGTAGTGCCATAATTACAACAATTAACCATGATGAAGTTTGGTTTAAAAGACCGGATGGAAGCAAGTCCAAGCTATATATTTCTCAGCTTCAGAAAGGAAAATATACAATAAAGCATAACCACAACTGACTCTTGCTAACCAGATATGAAACAAGTGGTACTGCCATGCTTGATGTGCCATGGGGTGAAAGTTGGATTGAATAGTGTTTTGTATTCCTTATAAACTTACAGCAGTATCTGATGTGTATTTGTAGTGCTGTATGTAAACTTCATATGGATGACCTTCAGAAACCTGAGGATGTTAAATCATGTTGATGGACATTTTACCTCTAAATTGGGTCTGCTACCTAAGGTATGAAGTATACTCTTCAAGTATAATGGCTCAGAGCTTCTCATAGTTGTAAAAAGAAAAAAAAAAAGTGTTTTTTTTTTTCCTCTTCCATTGGTGACAAGCTTGGTGTGCTAAAAATGATAACCATAATTACCAGCAACTCACTTCATTTTCAGTGAACATGCCATGCTTCTCTTGCAAATGTAGATTTAGCCTGTTTAGCAGTTGCTTTTTAATAGATAGTGACATGCATAAGCATTCTTTTTACCCAAAGTGAACTGATTTATTAAAAATTATTGTCCTTGACAGCTCTGCTAGTCCTGTGTTCTATTTTGTAAGGTTTACTATATTGCTTGTTAGGAGAGAGAGCCAGTATTTTGGGCTGCAGTTTTTGAGGAGCATTTTTCTAGTTTAGGACTACAGAACTTTACTATAGCAAACAAATTGTTTGTGATTTATTTTTTTTTTAATTATTATTATTATTTTTCTTCCCTAGATTGCTGGCAAAATGTATGTATAAAGTAGACAGTGTTGCTCCAACCCGTGTTAAATGTAGCGCACAGAAAACGATTGCGGGGATTGTTATGTAAATACTGTTGCATGCTTTGCTTGTTTGGTCCACAGTTGTGTGAAATACTATGAATCTCTTTTTCATAAGGTAACTATTTCCCCAGAAATCACATACCTGGGAAGATTTAAACTGACCTTTTTCACCAAATGCTATTTTCCAAATTTCTGGACCCTACTTCGTTTTACTGCACACCAGAATTCTTTCACGCAGCTTAGAAAGCTGAATTTCTCTTAAATCTTTCTGTTTAAGCCACGGAGAAAGTCCTAAATCCTTGATGTTACTGTGATGTGCGTAGAGCATCTAGAATGATAGATGGGATTGCTGAAGAATTATTACTGCGTTGGTTACGTGCACTTTAATCTCCATTTAAGATGATTCTTCTTGGAGAAAGAAAGCATCCATTTGCTTTAAATGATCACAGCAAATAAGTATTTTTATTGTAACATATAAATGTTTTATTCCTATATTAATTGTCTCTTCTAGTGCAGGGTGGTAACTACTTTCCAAATGCCAAATAAGTTTCTGCTGAGTGATGCTTTTCTACAAATGTATGACCTAATTAATCAAATGTACATAAAGTATTAATTGACATGTTGGCTTTTAACAATATGAACTGTATGTATACAGTTGTTTGATAAACTTTTTGTAATAAAATATTGGTATTTTTTAACTTGGTAGATAAATAAATCATCTGTGGTAGTGGACATTGTTTATGTTGTTTTGCTCCTCAGTTTTCTGGTCTTGTTGGAATTGCTGAAGGGAAATGGATTTTAAGTTTTCAGAAGGCTGAAAACTTTTTAAAGACTTTTGACTTGTACTTTTTTCTTTTTAATTTTGAGAGTCTGTATGTATAGATTTGGTTTGGTTGGGTAATGGGTTTAAATTAGAAAGGAGGGGATTTAGATTAGAAGTGAGAAGTGAGCACTGGAACAGGATGCCCAGGGAGGTGGTTGAGACCCCATCCCTGGAGACATTCAAGGTGGGGCTTGATAGAGCTCTGAGCACCCTGCTCTAGCTGAGGCTGTCCCTGCTCTCAGCAGGGGATTGGACCAGATGACCTCTAGAGGACCCTCCCAACCCAGACATTTCTATGTTTTACAGTTTTTTTTCTTTACTATTTAGAGAAGCACTGTTCTGCACTGTTTATAAATCCCATGTAAGCATTTTAAAGAACAATTAAGCTATTGGCATGCTTGAAAACATTTGTATTTAGGGCATGCTGGGCACCAAAACTGTTAGCATGGTTCACCCCCTTACTCTCCTGTATTCTGCACCTCTCTGGCTGCAATTGATTATTTCTAAAACTGTTTCTAATCTTATCTCCTTGGGGGCAGAACTTTGCTTTGTACACCCCTGCAGCTTAGTCTGACACCTGTCAAGTGTGGTTTATTTGTTCTGAATAAACATAGTTCATACCAGCATGACAGAGAAGAAGCAGAGCAGTCTGGGTTAGTGACCAAATCACTGGGATCTACCTGTTCTGTTACTAGAAGTCCAAGAAACTGTATGGCTTTCAATTTTACAGGTAATCACTTCAGTGTATGAGATTGGAAAGGTAGGAGGTCGCTCTTTTTTTATAAATGGTTGTTTCACACTTAGAGAAATCTTTTGGTACATGCTGTATATCTTTTTAATATCTAAACACTCACTGGTTTGCTTACTCCATCATAAAATACAAGAGCTGTCTTTAACAGATTTCAGTACAGACACTGCTGAAATTGTACTCTTGTCCATCTGTTTTATCTTTTACACTGCTGCAGGAAAGCTTTTGAAGCCTCAGTACCATTGCTTTAACCTACAGATAGGTATAAGATCTGTAAAGTGCTGAAAGGGAAAAGATATTGGGCATTCCACTTACTCCTTCAGATACAGGATGTGAAGAGTAACAGCTATTGAAGTGACACAACCAACTTTCTGTACATGTATAGAAAAGGCTTCTATAGCAATAGTCCTGTTTCAGAGGAGGTGCAGTTTCTGTTTTGCCAATCACACAGAGCAAACTGCTCTGTTCATCTTTCCCATAATGAAGTATCTGGTATACTTTGTTGTAATGCAATTGATTTAACCTGACAATGCTCAATGCTTAAGTACCTTGTGGATTTTACCTTAGGTAAGCAGCACTAAAACTTTCCAAAACCACTTGGATTTTAGCACTTTGTTCTACTGTGTTTGTTTTAAAACTATAAAAATTGACTGTTTATAGTCCATGGAACATCTTGGTTTGTATTTGTAAGCCAAGTCCTGCACAACTAGCTCACCACTCCCATCAAGTGGCAAGTGATGATTAAGTACTTACAATTTCACTCATTTTTAAAACCTAGGCTGTCTTCTACCAACAGGTTCAATTTGTTCTGGGTGGGTTTCGTTTGTTTTTCTTTTAAGTGGAAAGAAAAATAATATTTTGGCTTTTACCAAGAGACAAGTACTAACACTGCTGCCAGTCTCCTGGAGAAATTCTGCAATTACTGCTGTGGTAAGAGCTGCTTTTTTCCCCCTTTTATGAGGACAAAGGAAAGAGGTGGGGAGAAAGCATGTTCACGAGGCATCGCTTTTAAATAGCTAAAAGCTTGAGTGATTTTATCTATATCAGGTTTGTTGGAGCCTTTCACTGTTCCTTGTAGTAGCTAAAACACGGGACATGATTTATTCTGTGTCTGCCTATGGCAGTGCTGTCCAAACACCCTTACAAGTGCCCAAGTAAGCTCTGTTGTAAGGGCACTTGGTTGTTGGTAAGGAAGCTCTTTACAAGGCTATCCTCAGCTGGGGGCGTGGTAACCATTGGAATTAAGACCAAGTAGCCACTATTTTACCTTGGGTAGCTGAGGTGCCTCAGAGGTCTGACAGGATGCTCTGGGTGATGTGTACTTCCAGATAGCACAGTAACTGCTACCCAGTGTCTGGAAACACTTCAGTTTTTATATAGCATATGCATAGGTCAGCTGCAGAATACATCTGCAGTAAATCAGCATGGGATTTGCAGTCTATGATTTAATCAAAAGCACAGCATGTATTCAGTAAGCCTGATATTTCCTGGAAATATCAGCCTAACTGTACTTGCATGCCATTGTGTATGCTTTTATTTCTCTGTATGGAAAATCTGCTCTTGATGGAACAGATGTGACTTCTGACATGTAATACTCCTTTCTGTTTTTTCTGGAACTGCCAGACTGGAAAGCTGAAAAGTGATGTGCTGAGCTGACTCCTGTTTCAGCCTGCTGGCTCCTTTAGACCTCATTTCTAGAAATCTAACTTTCCCAGACACTGTAGGAAGGGTTTGAATGCTGAAACTGGTCTGAGAGATTGACTAGCAGGCAAGAAACCCAAAGTTAGGTGTGGTGCTGAATGCAACGTTGAAGAGATTCCAGCTCCAAAATAAAGACTGGAGGGGTAAATGGAATAATTGAAGTGGTAAAAGGGTATGGCAAACACCAGCATTTAAGAAAAAATGATAAGGTGAGTAACTTAGCCCTAGTTACCCTGGGCATTGACAGAGGCAACTTCTAATAGGGGAAAAAAATACTCTATGATTTTTATTAAGTGTTATTTCAATGGCAATGGGTTCAAAAAAAGGCTTTGGAGGCAAACTATATTGGGCATTTCCAAGCTTTAAAAGTATCAGCATTATTTTTTCTAATATGGTTTGTGTTTTTGAAAGAAAATAAAGGTGTAGGAATTAGGTAACTTAGTCAGTAATCTCCAGATTGTCCTAAACCAGTGTTAGATGTTCTAACTACAGATGTGACTTAAATTAAGATCTGACTTGCTAGATTATTTTATTTTTTTTTAAGATTTGGGTTGTGTTTTTGAAGAGAGTAACTTCTTTGAACAGTAGGAAAATACAGAAAGCATGCAGTGTTTAAGAGGTGGCTTGCAAGACTAGGATGTGTGTGTTTGTTATGGGGTTTTTTTAGTATTTCAGTTTAATAAAATCTTCCTCCATCACCACCGCCTCCGATTCCTGTGCTCCGGAGCCCCAGGTTGTGGGAGGCCTGCAGGTGGCAGTAAATTTATGCTGAAGTTACTAACAGCAGTTGCAGAATTTTCTGTCTAGATCCTATTAGGGTTTTTTTAATCGCTTTCTTTTAGTTGTAACAGTACTACAACTGGGTTTAATCCTAATGCATGCTAATTAAGGGATATTTGGAAAGAACGGATAGTACCTGGAGTTCTAAAGAAGGATTATCTTTTGCTACTGTGTGGTGCAAGAAAATTGCTATGTAAAGGCTTTGGAAGGAACAGAAATGGAGTGGATGCTTTCTAGTTGCTATAGAAACAAAATATGTAATTAAACAAAATGAAATATATTACAACTCTTACACCGATGAAAAATACTTAGGAAAGGGTTAGACAGGGAATGAGTGTTCTGTATTTGCAGCACCAATCCAAGAAATAAAGAGGCTTCAGGTTTATTTTCTAATGCAATATTCACCTACTGCATTTTTTGTGCTAGGTTAACTAAAACAAAAAAAGGCTTTCCTTCCTAAGGTGAAATCTATAAAAAGGAATGTCAGTAATGATAAGCAATAAGTAATTCAGGGAGGATTTACATCAAGACTGTTTCAAATCAGTAACATTAATACTACGTGCTACTAATGATACGATGGAGTTTATAGAAATCTGAAGTACGTGGTTTTTTGGGGAGGAAAACTCCCTTTTTTTATGTATGAACTATTTAATTACACTTGCTTTAAAATAACACATCGCTTCAATGTTTCTTGTTCTGTAAAAGTATATTAACAGTTTCATGTCCTTGCCCTGTAGCTAATAAAGAGGATTTCATAACAAAAAAGGGTGGCAAAAGAACTTTCCTTTCATCTGAGAGAGAAGTGCTGCAGGTTCAGGAGCCATTTCAAATGAGCTGTTAGTGGCAGCTGCCAGAAGAGGGCACTTGGAGGTTTCTCATGAACTGTTATTTTAGAGTTTAACTCGAGTTTTCAGATTTTTTTCTTTCTTGTATCATCAAATTTCACTGTTTCATGTTCAGAAATGCAGCAGTGATTGTTACTTCTCTTTGTGACCACATTCTGCTAGTTGTGAATTGAGGAGGCATGTTGCTGTGGAAGGATGGGCTATTTATTTTAGCACATCTGAAGGTGGGTGGAAATTGGTTGCCTTCATATTTTACACCGTACACCTACCCCAACACGTGCCCTCCCCCCCCAGTTATATATATAGAGAGAATGATGGTATATGATTCTTATCTGTATTGGTCAGAGTGAAGGAAAAGAAGATTAAAAGGGATCTTCAATTCCATGTATGATTTGAAGTTCATGTGATTATGACAAAAACCATCTTCAAATATCAGAATCTACCTTAGGCAGACAATGTTTATCTCGGGAGTACTTTATGTGGTACATCTGCACTTGCTTGCTAGGCTTCTGTTGGAATGATTATGTTTTATCCTTTCTTATCCTGATGATCTCATTGTCTGCCTTGATTTAGCACACCTCTTCCCAGGGCTCTGCTCCTCCGGGTGGAAATGGACAGGAGGGAACATTGAAAAGGGACCCAGAGGCAGCTCTGCTGCAGGGGCAAAGTGTGGCTGGCCAGTATCCCCAGTATCCCTTCTTGCTCAAGACCAACGAGGAAATGGAGGGGAAAAAGGAAGGAGAAAAATGTGGAATTCTTGGAATTAATTTCAGATCTGCTTGCCTTTTATTCCTCCAGCAACCATTTGCTTCATCCTCAGGTGTGTGTGTCCAGTTGTGTCTGGCTGCGTTTACACAGATTTCTAAAGCATCCAAAGTATTAGTCCAGGTAACCAACCCCATCAGACAGGCAGCTTTAAACAAAATACACCCACGTCTAGGAAAGTGTATTGATTTTGGGTGTATTTTTCCCTTGGTGGAGGAAGGGGCAGCATTTGAACACATTTAAGTTCTCCATATTTTGGGATACTTGCCACTGTGAAGACTTCTGAAGGCAAAATGTTGCTTTTATTCATCAGGCAAAGGTGCCTGGAGCCTTTCATAGCTATGAAGTAAGCCTGCTGTACCTGCTAAACTGTTTTTAATTTGTTTTTAAATGTGTTTTTTATAATTTTCTTAGGTAATACATTATACATTTGACAATCAAGGCACACAATTTCACTGAAGCAGAAAAATCAACAATATCACTGCAACCTAAACTATAACAAAGCTGTTTAAAAGTGAGGTGAGAGACACCTCAGAATGGGTTGGAGATGACCCAAAATACCACTTGGACATGTGTTTTAGTAAAAACTTTGGTTAATTATTAATAAGCAAGTTTCTGTTTTGTAACATGGAAGCTTCTTTATAAGTTTTTGAAGACCCTGAAGTGAAATAATAATACTCTTTATAAAAATTGACCTCTATTGAATAAAACACTTCAAATATTTTTTCCTTTTAGTTTTGTTTTTAAACTAAAAGGGATTTTCACCCTGCTTCTTTTGTCTGCTGTCCATACTTGTCTTCTATGGAAGACAGTGATATTTTCCTGACAAAAAACACCTGCAAACCAAAAACTGCTCAAATGAGACTATCGCTAAGGTATTATGAAGTCTTTGCTTAGCTTATGGAGCTGAGGGAGTTGCATCTCCAGTGGTGCATATATGTCAAGACATCCTTGTCATCCATCAAGAGGTAAGATGACAGCATGGTGAGGAATATACTCCACCTAAAGGTATTGGGTCCAATGAGAACTGAGAAACTGAAGCTATAAAACTCAATAAAATACTGATAAAAATAAAATATCTTACTGGATGTCTGACTAACGTGATCTGCTGTGAATTCTCCAGTAATGGATTGCTCATCATGCCTCCTTTGCATACTTGCCTTAAGGCTTTGTAAGGCTTCCCTGCAAATTCCTTGGTTCTTGCTTTCAGAATCTCTCCTCTTCCATCCGAATGGCTTCAAACGCCTGCAGTGCATGGTCTGGTGGCCACTGCTTGCTCTCTTTGCTGTAAGACTGCAGCACTCTGGGCTAATGCAGCAACCTGCTCACAGGTAAGAAATACTTCAACAGCAACATATTTAAGTGTTAGCACTAGAAATGTTGTATTACCTCCCAAAAATGCAAAATTGTCACAATTTATCTTTAAATGATTGATGTGCTCCTATGCTGTGCTCCAATGGTGTGTATTCAGGGGCTGTAAAAAACCAAATTCCTAATTTTCTGTGACTAGCAACACACCATTGTTTTTGTATTTTATGAGTTCCTTACAAATTACTTGACCCTTAAACCATCTACAAATAAAGGTTGAGACAATTCACTGTTCTTCTGATCTATAACTTCCTTCTAACTAGCAAAATAATTTCTAACCTTTCTTATCTTGATAAAAGGGCTTGTAAAAAGGGTTCTCTTTCAGCTTGGTTGCTTTGGTGCAATGTCATAGCTAAAGTATTCTGGTCAGGGTATTTATTTGGTGACCAAAATGTCAGTCTAAAGCAGTTGGTGTATCTCCTGCATCAGGCACCAAAGTGTGTGCTGTGTCTTTGTGACAAGTGAGGTGAACATATCATGGAGAAAACTTTAAACACCCAAAAGATAAGAAGAGTTTACCTCTGCTGATAAAGCATTACCAGGTTTCTTCCATTGTGGAAGAATCCTCTGGTGGGCTGTCTTCAAAATAACCAGACCTCAGTTGCTACTGGTGAAATAAAAGTGTGTTTGTACCTAATGTAAGAGGGATTTGGGGTTTGTTGGATTGGTTTTTTTTGTTGGTTTGTTTTGTTGTTGGTTGTGTTTGGTTTTTTGTTGTGGTGGTTGGTTGGTTTGTTTGCAAAAAATACCAAAAAATACTTGAGCAGCGAGTGCCTGCAATCTCTTCCTGTTACTATACGTAAGTGATAAGTGTTTACTAGCACTTGTTAGTAAGTCCTCAGATGCTCAGCATAGTGTACAGCCTTGTTTTAAAGGCAGCTTCAAGTGCAGAGCACTGTGAGCAGGAGGGAATGCTAATAAAAGCATTGGTGTGTTAAGATTTGCTCCACTACAGTCTCATCAGGTTGTGCTGAATTTATATAAAAACCCCCTTGTGGATTAATTCTCTGTATTTTTGTCTCAAGCATAAAAAACATATTTCCCAAATGAAAAGCTGATAAAAGCACCAGAGGGAAGTTATCTTTGGGGTCTAGCAGAAGTTGGAGAGATGACTTTTGACATGTAATGATTCTTGTCTGTGCAGGTTGATTTATGGTATAAGAGGCTTTTCTTTTTCCTAACAGCAGAGAAGCAAACTTGCCTATTCTCAACACACATTTTTGAGTACTAAATGAAAAGAAAAAAAAAAGCAGCACCTTTTGGAATGATCTTCAATCTTCATCTTTTGGTCTTGGCTCTACACAGTTGCCAGCTAGTGATTTTAGCCTGTCTCCCTGGTATATGATACCCAGTGTGGCTTCAGGCACACTTAGAGGATGTGTGTATCAATACAGTGCAGGTGGGTAAAGCAGAGAGATCAATAATTGTAGTGTTCTTTCATCTATTTCTCAATTTTCCTCTCTGGCTCCTGTTCCTTGACCTAACATAAGATGTTGGTGATGCCAGGTAAAGTCTTGGCAGTGTTAAGCTTAAGGTTGAACTTGATGGTAAAGGTCTTCTCCAACTGATTCCATGGAAGAAGAAGAAAAAGTTAATTACCAAGGTAGCTTGGTAATTAACTTTAAAACTAGGGGTTTAAAGTTCTAAAACTAAAATATTAATATAGAGAAAACAGGGATACTTGCATGTGCACACACAAAGGTATTATTGCCTTTTTGGTCATGCATCTGCTCTTCCAGGCAACCAAACGTTGTGTATAAAGTTTCTCAAAGCCAAGTCTTGAGAGGATAAAGATGCAGTTTTAAATGTTGCGTTCATCTTTGAGATTTCCTAAAAGCCTTAAAATTTCACCCTCCAGCAGGTTCTCCTTCTCTTCCTGTTTCTTCCAAGAACAGAACAAGGTTTCTTGCTAGGAAGTGGTTTTTGTTTGGTTTGTTGTTTGTTTTTCGAATCTTTGATACGCTGGAATTAACAGCAAAACTGCTAAAAGCTCAACTAGAAGGAAAAATCTTTTCTTGCTGAAGTCCCATCAGAAGACATCCTTACGGAACAGATTTCTGTGTTTTCAGGGTCATGTTGGCTTCTAGTTTTCTCATACAATTTGCACAGAAAATGAATATATGTTAATTAGATAAGTTAACTATTAAATCCAAGGATTTCTATTATTCTAGGAAGGGGCTGCAGAAACCTTATAGAAAAAAAGGTGAGCAAATAATGGAGCATTCTTATTGTGCCATTCTGGTTTATGTCCTTCATTGTTATTTAGGAATGGCCTCCCTCTGATTAGATTTGAAATGTAAAACAAGTCTCACTGTTACACTAAAGATTAAAAAGTACAAGCACAAACATTAACTTAAATCTTCTGGTCTCTGTAACTGATTGCATATCACAGAAAAGTATTTTAAAACATTTTACAGGGTTGTTAAGACAATTTTATGGAGAACAGCTTCAATCACTAAATAAAACTCTAGTTTCTGTTTACAAATCACATACACACCCCTTCCCCACACCTGCTGTGGAAAGTTTGAGTTTTGCTTCATGCTAATAAAAAAAAAAATAAATCTTCCCAGAATCCCAGAATATTCATGGTTGGAAAGGACCTCCTAGACCCCAGAGTCCAAACCTACCCCTCACAAGCTTCGTAGCTCTCTTCAGGACACTCTCTTGCAGTCTTGCTCTTTGCAAGACAGAAGAAATGCTTTGTATATGTTAGGAAATTTGGGGGCTTAATTAATCTGCTATAGCCAATGCTACAAAAATCAAAGCCTCAAGTGTTGTTAGCTAACAGGATATTTTCTGCTTCAAGATACTTCATCAACTCAGCTTCACATCTCTGGTAGAAGAGAGGCCAAATACAACGTAATGGCCACACTGTATTAGAGAAGCAAAAGTCTGACTTTCCAGCATAGTTTACATGAAGGTATAACACATGTGCATTCAGGCACACATGGAAATGTATGGAAATGTATGTAAACATCTATAGAAACATGCACCAGTCTCTCCAGAGGGAGACTGCAAACCTACCGCGCTACATCCAGTTCATGTAACCGATGCCCAAAACTGCTCAGGCTTTATCTTTGCTCAGAAACACTCTTATTTCAGGACATGAAGTATTTTGTTCATGACTGCATGCTGGTTTACTGTATTATTATCAAACCTGTTTTATGAGCAGAGCTACTTAGTGCTCTTAGGAACACATTTGGATACTTCTTGGTGACCCCATAGCATAAGCAGGTGTCTTTCCACAGGTCCCTCGTGGTGCTTTAGCTGTGTGGTGCTGCGGGTGCACATCTGCCTGTCTCCTGAACATGTGCCAGCTGCAGCTGGGTATTTCTGCTCCCCTCTACATCTCTCATGTGTGTGGTGGTCTCCTGGTGAGTCAAACGGGCCATTGCTCTGAATCATGACCTCGCCTGGAGATACAGGCTGGGGGAATGGTGAGCTTTATGGTGCCATCTGACTTTGGTGTGGCTGTGCCAGTGGGATGTCATTGTGTCCAGCTCCACTGGGGCAGCAGACCTGTGCTCTGGCCAATGCCTGTGGTAGGAGCAGAAGAGCCTGCTGGTGGTGTGCCATGCTCAGCTGAGTCCCCACTGTTGTACCAGGCTACTTATGGCACAGGGAACGCACAGCTCCGAAATCACAGACCTGGGCAAGGGAGGTAACTGTGAGCCAGGCACAGTTGTAGCAACCCTTGCTTGCCTCCAGACTCACAGACAAAGGTGCAGACTGTGGGAAGGTCTGTTCCAACACATGCTAGCAGATAAGGCTGCAATACAAGGTGGTGAGGGACATTTAGCTATGTTGTATTGATCTGACTTATCTTTTTATTCTTACCTTAAGGCAGTTTAACACAGTCCATACAACCTTCTTTGCCTTATCTATACAAGAGCAATATATTAACAGGCAATAATATTAACAGGTAGTTTTTAGAATATTACAAGATGTGTGTTTAGAAAAGGGCATTCTTTCCCCAAATAAGATCTGTAAACAGATGGAATGATGACAAATGTAATGAGCTACTGCATAGCAGCAATGTAAGGATTATACTGACTGAAAAAAGGAGTCAAATGCTGCAAATATGCCTATGTACATCTTTAACGGCCCAAGTTTACTTTTCTTTGTCATGTCTGTCTGATCCTCCTTTTTAACATTCAGTTTTGAAGCCATCTGTTGCCTTAGCAGGAAGGTGAACCCTGAAGATGACAATGTCTGGAAATTCTACTTGTTTTCCATTAGGCAAAAAATTAACTCTGGGCTTTACCCTTGCCCAGGGCCTCAGTGCTGAGGAGCAGGATGATGAGGAGCTCAAGTGCCTAATTGCCTCTTGGAGCCAATGTAGGAAACCATAAAAGCTGCCAGGAAATGAGCCTTCTTCATGAAAGAATGGGGGTTTTTTCTGCCATTTTGTCATGGGAATGTTTTCTATTTGCTTTCTCTTTGAAAAAAGATACTTCATTGGTCTTATTATAGCTGTATGCTCTAAAGATTGGAGCAGAATTATTTACTTCCAGAAAAATCATCTTTGACTGTTATGTGAGCTGATGCACTAGTTTAAAGTTAACACTTCTTTCATCTTAAGCTGCTATGAACTTCCGAAATTAAAAGCAGCAACATCCTTATCTAATAGAGCTCTTGCAATATGCTGCACTTATTAGAATATGGTAAGATTTAAGAAACATATTTCAATCAACTGATCCTAGAACTTTGGTAACATTTCAAAGAAGCATATGCATCGTAAATCTCTGTGTGCGTTGATCTCTCTCACTCTTGGACACACGCTTTTCCTTTTTATACCTGTTTCATTTTAACAGCCTGGGCACGTGCTGTTGCTCAGCTACAAAACACTTGAAAAAGTTGTGTGCCAGGTACGCTGCTGGATGACATTTGCATGAGGATGTTCATCGCATTCTGTATTTTCATTTGTATTTTCATTACAGATTGGTATTACAACAGTTGCATTTTTCTGTGGAGGGCAACTAATGTAACTAAACAGTCAAACCCAGAGCAGTAATTAGTCTGGGAGAGATCAAAGGGTGCTCTTCTAAATCCCAACGATTTGATGGGGGTGACCAAAACCCACGGTCTTTCTTGCCTTGGTCTCCTATTAATTTTCACTCTGGTTTGCTGCAGCACAGCTGCTTTCCTGTCAATCCAGTGCACTGCCTGAAAAAATCCATTTGGATGTCACAAATGCAATTTCAATGGGCTTAGGAAGAGCAACTACTCCTTAACTTAACCTTTCTGTTCTGCAAGGGATTGATGGGAAAAAGAAATTCCTTGGGCAATTGTGTCTCCACAACCCATCAGAACACATCACAGCAGGGAAATGTATCTGAAGACAGTACCACAACCTGAGGTGTGAGTTAGTCTGATTCTTTGCTGAGTGACAGACACAAACCATGCATGATTCAGAAGGGGTGTGTGCATGTGAAGCATGAGTGACAGCCAAATACTCTGATGAGAAGTTGCAGAGCTGGAAGGGTAGTATTAACTGTCCACCATTAGTACTGTCATCAGAGAGATTTCTTCTTTAATGCACCCTGCTGAGCTCGATGATCTCTTGGAATCTGTTTCAGCCCAGCGTTTTTATGATTTCATGACACTATCTCAGTATTTTGGCTAGTACTCAAAGTCCTATTCTCTCTGCCTTCTCTGCCCTACATTGTCAAGTGGCTAGGGCAAAAAAAAAAAAAGAAAGAGATTTGATTCAAGCTCTGTGCTCTTGAAAGCAGAGGCTACTGCTGCACTCTGAAAGAAGAGAGAAGATGGGAGTGTGTCTGTGTTTCCATCAATAGTGGACGGGGAGTGAGGTGGCGGAAAAGGAGATTTTTGTCGAGCAAGGGGGAAAAGGTAACACCATCCTGACCCCATTGAGCACGACAAGTGGAAATGGTGGAGGAAATTTTACACACTGGAGATGAAGACAGCATAGAAATTGCAAAATGCCTTGGGGTGGAGAGGAATAAAAAGGGTGTCATACTGCAAAAAACATGCCATGACCATAATGTTTTCTTCCCTTTACTGGTTGTCTGCCTGGCTGGTGAAAGACATTTTTATAGTCCCTTTCATGGGAGTGGGAGAAAGGAGGGAGGGGAGGGCTTTACATGTTTAGTCAATGACCTCTGCTACTACATTCTGGTCTGAATTTTAATCCCTGGGGGGTTCTCCCAGTCTCTGGTTTTATGTGAGCAGCTGGGAGACAGAGAAGCAGTGAAAGCCTCTCCCCTTGCCTGGCTGTGAAATGGGCTGGTGGTTTCCCAAACTGAGACAAACTGCCAGGGCTTGCTTGCTTCTAGCCTGCTGGAAGAACTGATATTTACTCCCAGATTTATTTCTTGCAGGACAGAGTAGACATAGTCAAATAATTCTGTCTGTAACAGTTTGCACTGGAAGGATACCCCCAAAATGCTGTCAATTCTCAGTTACCTAAATACATGGGAATCCCCTCTGGTCATCACATCTTTCCCAGAGATTTGTGAGCATTTTCTTAAGTCATTTTTGTGGATGATAGAAATCCAGATACCTTTTCCCTAGAAGTCATCCATAGGTGTTTCTTTGCAACAGGTCCTTGTTGTTGTTCATGTTTTTGCATTACAGAATGGTCAACAATGTGCTCAGCCCTGGTTTGATTAGAAAGCTGCTCTGGTCTGTGCTGATGGGAGAACTGCAGCTCCCTCCCAGTCTGCAGCCTGCTGATATCCCATAATGCAATAAAAATGTGCTCACAGACACTGTAGAGTTGGAGGCACTTGCTTTACAGTTGCTGTGTTGGGTTTTTGTTTGTTGGGGGGGGGGTTTGGTGTGGTGGTGTTTTGGTTGTGGTTTTTTTGTTGTCAACGTGTTTGGGTTTTGTTTGTTTGTTGTTTTGTTGATTTTTATCCCCCCTCCCACGTCTGAATGCAGACATCATAGTAAACCAAGATGATTTTGTTGCCAGATGCTGGGACAGGGCTATTGTCTCGTTCAGCACCCCTAAGGGGTGGGCTAACTGTGCACCCCTGTGGCATGGCAACTGCCTGCAAATGCAGCTGCTTGGAGATGATCTCTGTTCCCACAAATGTTCTAATGTAGGTGGTTGTAGTGGGGCTAGTAGGTGTAGTTTTCAACACAGCAGCAATCTCGTTGAGTTTAATTTTGAAATTCTCAGGCAATTGTAAAGCCGTTTAATTCAGGTAGCCAGAATGCAACTTTCTTAATGGGCTATGAAGGCTTTTAAAAACACCTCTTTAAAAAGAAGCCCATTTGCATTAAAGCAAGGGAACCTTTTCTCTTACTCCTTTTGTTCTGAGCTCCTTTGAAGTGACAATGTCTGTGATCTATGTAAAGCTCAAGTGCTGTGCATGATGATAGGAATGACATGATATTAAGTGGTTGACCTACCTATTATAGAATTTGTAAAGCACAGAACTTTTTATTACACAGTGATAAATATCACACTGTGGAGAACTGAAGCTGCTACTTCTCGTTTGAAATGGAGCCATTTTTAAGCCAACTGTAATATTTTAAAACCAGATATTCTTTGCTTTTTCGTTAGACTAGAAAGAAACAAATCTTGATCATTTTCCCCACCTCTTCACATTACCAACCAGTATTTCAGAAAATGATTCTGTTCTTTATTTCTATATAAAAAGTCTAACAAAAAATTGTCTTAGCCAAAGCCTGCTTTAATTAAAGTAATTATTCCTCTGAGTGTAAGCAGGCAGGTATGTTTGTAGGGGTGAGGTCTTATACATACAGCCTTTCAGTCCCCGCTGTATGTTCTGTTACCAGACAACACGATGAGAAGACCTTGCAATCAGCACTGTAAATCCTAATGCTTTAAAAAGCAAGAGCTGTTAGCTGATTTTTAAGAAGGTTCAAACCAAAACCACCAGCAACACCCCCCCCCCAAAAAAAAGACAACAAATGAACAACAAAAAAAATCCCAACCAACCAGAAAACCCCACCCACAACAAAACACACAAACAGAACCAACAAACAAAACCCAAAAACAAAGAAAGAAAGAACTAAAAACCACCCCCCTGAATGTAATTTTATCCTATAAAACACTTTGGCATGAACTTTAAGACCAAAAGTTGTGTAAAAAGAGCCTTTGTGCCAGCTGGGTACTGAGGTCTACCGCTCAATCCTCTGGGAGGGCCAAGCAGATTCCTTGGAAGCATGGAAAGAGAAGGGCAGCTGGGAAATGATTGTCGTTTTGGGGTTTGTGTGCATTTATAAAGGCATTGAAGACCAAGTTGTACAAAACAGCAGAAGTTTCTTTTCCACTTCAGAATTTAAAGTTCCACAGCAATCTGCTGAGTCTTTATGGTCAAAGGGATGCAGAGTAAAAGGAGGAGGAAATAATGGAAAGCATCTGATTCTGCACTAAAGCAGTTTTTCTTTGTGCAAATTAGTTTGAAACAGTTTCTCCTGGTGTTATTCTGGTAGAACACTTAGAAATTGTAGAGCAGCATTTAAGGTGAAAGTATGGGAAAAAAATATTGTTTTTTCTGATGACAAATCTCTGACAAGTTCCAACTGTAATGCAAATTATTACTAAATGTGTAATGAAGATGAGCACAACTCAAAGGGTTCCTGAAGCTGCATGCTAGATCTCTTCAGAGACAAAATTGCTGTTAAATTTTCTGGAACTTTTGCATGCTGGATATGAAGTGGAAAGCTAGTACTAATTAGAAAACAATTAGGTACTAAGGAAAATATTTATTAGGATATCCTTTGAGGTTTCTGTCTTTCTAAAGCTCAGAGAAAGAAAATAAAATGTGCATTAGGGTCATGGAAAACCTGATGTAAATGGAGAGTTGTTTACAAAGGGCTCAGTTGTGTCTTATGGTAATTTCTTTATATATTTTTATAGAATTTAAAGCAAAACCTGTTTTTTTTCACAGGATATTCATGGTTGGAAAGGACCCCCTAGATCACAGAGTCCAACCAAACCCATAACAAAAAAACCACCTAAAAACCCCCCAAACACCTAAATACTGAAATACCCTGGTCAAACATGACTTCAAACCCACAAAATACACAAAATACCTCCCTTCAGTGGAGCTGTCCTATTGCTTTTAACAAGTAATCATCTATCTGCCTGAAGCTGAAGTAGGTTAATTATGCATGAGTGAAGAATTCCTCCATAAATAATGCAAGTCATAGCCAGATCATTAATCAAACACGTAAACTAAAATCTTAGCTCAGTGTTTGTATTGGTATCATGAGTTCTGTATTCTCAGGAATTGATTTTTTTAAAAAGTTACAGCAGCTTGGAAAAGAAAATCCCCCCTTCCAACATTAATCTGTGTATGAGTCTGTATGATGTCAATGGTGCAAAAAGAACCTGTATCTCGTTAATCTTAATTAAGGAGAATTCTCTTCCTAAGCTCAATTCTCTTCCTAAAGTCATCTGGGAATTGCACCGAGCTGTTTCCTTGTAGCATAAAGACCTAGAACACTGGTGTGGTTCCTCCTGGCTTTTTTTGGTTTGGATTTTGTGTGTGAGTTGTCAGTCATGGGTTTTGGTTTCAGGTTAGTTACAGAGTCCAGCAAAGCTTTCTGGTGAGTGTTCTGTGTCCATGACTTGTCTTCAGTGATTACTTGTAATTGTGGGAATTACTTTTGGAAGGAGTCCTATCTCAACCTCCTTCAGTGCTGGAATTTCCCCCAGCAGGGGAATTTTCTTCAGTGGGTTTTGTTTTCTCACCTTCTGTCTGGTATGAATGATTTGAAAATGAATGCAAATCTTCAGGACTGACAGGGAAAGGTGTCAGAAGTAACCTGTTTTGTGGAGATGGTTACTTTCCTTCTGCCACGTGTTTACCACCTACTGTCAGCACAGTGATGGAAATCCATTGCCCAAGTTATGAGTTATTTAGAACAGAAACTGTGGCAGTTCTCTGCTTCAGATATGCTTTGCAAATTCACTTTGCATAGACGTTGCACTCAGTATTGTTAGGAGCCTGCGTTGTTTTGTTTCTTATTGTGCCTTGTTTTTTCTTCAGAGCATTAGAGGTGAATGCTGTAATCAAGTGAGAAGAAAAGATGTTCATAGTGGACATGAGTTCAATTGTATTTTGATTTAATTTCATTTTTTGAAATAAATCAAAACATCTTCATGTGCCCTCTAAGGATTAATGAAATAGTGTAATAATGCATCCTGAACTGTTGTGAACACTGAAACAGTTTCCTTTCTTGCTTGCAAGTTCCATTCATGCAGCTCAGAAAAAGTAAAGGAAATTATTTGTGTGCCTTAAAAACTAAGTTTTCTGCTTCGTGCAAAAATGAGACTTTAACATTCCCTACAACTGGTCTGAATAGTAAAAGAAACAGGAAACAAAAAAAGTCCTTTTGAGCTCGGTTCAAGGGGGTCTGACACGCTACAAGAGAGCCACATGACATCTGCACATTTTTCTGTATGTTAGCACTGGAAAGAGGATAGAATTACCAGGAAATGTTGCCCTGTGATTTCTGTATTGAAGTGGCTGCATCTGTGCCACCTGTTGATGACATGATTGGAGCATTAGTTCTTGCTCTGCCTTAGCACTATTGATAACTCTGCTTAACATCACCACAGGGGAGGCTTTGTTGGAGGCTGCAGTCACTTGCCTGAGCAATGGTGTACATTGGCTCCTCCATTCAACTCTTTTTTTCTGACATTAGTGCATTTGAATGGGCCACCAGTGAAGCCATTCAGTGAGAACATGCAGCAGGGCTCCTGGGTGGCCTGGGCTGGGCTGAGAACCCCCGTTAATGGACTGCCAGCCGCGGCCCATTGAGCTCCATGAACTCGGTGACCAAAGAAAACTGAGACAAAGATGTCCCTCAGCACAACGTGTAGGTCAGCACTGGACAAAGGCAGACAGTGACCAGTCAAACCTGTTGATTACTCCACTGAAAAGGGGACTCCGACCACAATGTGAGCACGGCTCCCACCGGGGATGCGCTGGACCCTGCGCCGGTCACCTGGGCATTGGGACTGCATTGGCACTGGGTCTCTGAGCACTTAGCCGAGCTCTTGCTCTGCTCACGGTGGGATTTGCATTCTCCTTAAGCTTGGAATTGGTAACTTTATGGCTGCAGATTGCTGATAAGCATGCGTGTAACTCTCTTGTATATTGTTCGCCTGTATAGAGCCAAGATGTGCACGTGAAATGTCAGCAGCAGCAAAGTGAATTAAGTGCAGAATTAAACATCCCCCGTCTATGTGGCTATTATTTTGATAAAGGTAACAATCTGTTTCAAACATTGATCAGTGATTGGTGAACTCAAGAGGGAAAGTGGCAGATGCTGTGTAGTGTCGCTCTCATATGTTCAATATTAAGATGACCATATTTGTTAATAATATTCAATACTAAAATGAACATATTCATTAATAATATTCGATATTAAAACCTCCTTTCTGTGGAAAGTGTATTTCCAGTGCATTTTGCCAGGAATTACAAAATACTTGTTGCATTTTTTGCTTGTTTGTTTGTTTTGCCTCTAACTCGCACCTGTTGGAGCTAACAGCTGCTGTTTGCAATCATTAAAACTACTCAGTTCCATCAGTTGAACACCGGGTAGTGAGAGCTTTTCTCCTTCTAGTTAGAAAAAAAGACCTGAGGGAGTCATCAGTTCTGAGCTCTCTACTAAACTGTAGCTAAAATGGTCTAACTTGGATTGGTGGCTCGAAAGCTGTTGCTTGGCTTGGAATAAGGAGTAAAAGCATCCCTGACCTTGAATTCTTGTGTGATCTTCCTGAAGCAAGGGAGTTTATGGGCAAGAGATGATGATTTTTCATGAAGATTAACAGCAGAGCTGTGAGAAACATCCTGAACCCCAAGTAGGTGTTTAAAGCTCAGTTGTCAGTTCTGCTCCTTTGATGGGGATATTCCTCTGCTATTTATCCGCGTGGATCTTTGCTTTGAACCTTGTGAAAAAATTCCTCAAAAATTTGTATGGATGCTAAATATTCCTGTACGTATGAGTTTGTTGTATTTCTTGCACCTTACTCCCCACTTGCCTCAGGAAAAACCCTTGAGATGGAGCTATTTGGTCTCAGGATGTGTGTACTTACTTTGTAATCAGTCTCTCACAGATCTAACCCTGCCTTTTCTAGCTCACTTCTTGTGTCTTCAAGATGCACACGAGTTATCCTGCAGCAGAAGACAATAAGACAACCTCTCAGCTTCTTGTAAATAACAAATTTCAGTTCTGAGTAAAAATGAAGAAGAGAAATGAGTCATTTCCTTGACATTGTAATACCTTACAGCAAATATTCTCTACCAGCATTTTTCATTAGTTTTGGGTATTTTTACCAAAATTAAGACAAAGTGGAACTAATGCCAGAGACCTTAGAGAGCAAACAGGAGGTATATGGATGTAAAGGTGGGGAGAGGATGCTAAAGTGATAAGATTGGTTGAAAAAATACTGTGGGCATCTCAACTTCACCCTTTATTTTCACAGACTGTGGTTTCAGAACTGTGAAACGTACAGCTGGAATTGACAGCAGGAGAGAATTCCGTGAAGAAAAGTTCTGAAGCAGAAAGAAGTCCTTGTGGAATGCTCAGGTTGGTTGAAAAGATGAAGGGGAAAAAGAGGATCAAAAGAAAGAGAGGGAGCCAGGTGAACAGATGACCAGGAAGGAGGAGATACTTGAGACCGATTTGCTTGGAGAAGACGTGAGATCTGCTGAAAAACCAAACACATGTGGAGTGCCAGGCAGAGCTGAGCCAGTGAGTCAGCTGTGAATGCCTGCGCCTGGAGTTCTCACTTCCTAGGCCTGTTTTCTGAACGCTAAAACCCTTTCCTACGTGACACAATCACCTGTGGTTTTGCATCCCTTTTGGTGCTATTGCAGTTGTGATGTTTTACTGCTTTTCCAGGACAAAACAAGAGCTCGTGCCACTAGAGAGGCTTTGGAAGAGTCGGAAACCTTCCTCACCTTGGTATGTTTAGGTGGCTGCAAAGCAGACGTGGTAAGATGCAGTCAAATCTCATGTTATCTTCTTAAATGCAAAGAAGCAGTATGTGGGGATGTGATTCTGTATGAGCAAACTAAAAATCCACCTTTATTTTTATGACTGCAGATAAACTGGAAACCTACCTATTGCCTGCAGAATCAGATTTCAGCTGCAGCAGCTAAGAAAATAAATAATTAGTTTCCCTTACACAGTTACTGAAGCATCCAACAGCTCAGAACGAACTAGCTCAGAGCAGTTTGGGCCCAGGGCAAAGCAAAGATGCAAGATTTTGCTGCTAATATTAAAGGATTGGTAAGAGAAGCAATCAGTGCAGTCTCTGGGGGGCAGCACACTACCACCTCCTGTGCCTGGATGTAACAGCCACTTCAACTTCACCTTAGAGGAATAATTGCTTCTGCTGCTAAGTCTTCAGAAAACTTGGGTTTGATTACATCAGGTTTCTTACAATAAGTACCTTGCATTTATTTTTATACCTTGATTATAGGACTATGTTACTTAAAATCTTGTGACTTTGCAAACATTACCAGTTTTATGCGTGCTCAGAGATACCGGTTTAATTTTCCTGGTATGCTCTTGTCTCCTGTGGTTAGCTTCTGGTAGAAAAAAAATGGTAAAATTATGCTGATCAAAAATGGTTCTGGTCATTTTTCCCCCTGCTTTCTCCCAGATTGTTTCCATCAAAGGGTCCTGACATGGAAAAGTGGTCCTTTAGAAAGAATGATCTTTTATTGCTTCTTGCCAAGTGGTTTAGGTACTGGGTGTTACAGGATCTCTCGTGCACACATTACTGGAATCCCAGAGGGGCAGCTTATCTTCTTGACACTCCATAAACCTAGCTAGAGTCAGATGGGGCTGTGAGATTCCCAGCGTATGTTTGTTCCTGGGGTGGTATCAGTAACCTAGAACTGTGCAATGAATAAGGAAAAATCCATTGGGTAATTTAAGTCAGAATTTGTTTTCGGTTATTAACTGTCTTCTACCATGTTCTATAACTGAAAATGACAGGAGGATGAAGAAGGGAATTTCTCTTCATCCTGCAATAGGTTCTGGCTTTATTCCAAAGCATGCATACAAATAAGAGTGTGCTGGAGCAACAGGTGTCAGGTATACAAACAGAAGCTGAATTTTTCAAACTGATACTGAATGAACTGTTTGCTTACTCTTACCAGCAACTGTGGAGTGGTTTAAACTAAACTAAAAAAACCCAATAATCCAATGAAAATGGAAGAGCAAATGGTGAAACCTGATTTAGCAGAAGACCACAAGGATTCTGTTGATTTTCTTGGGATGTTGGAAAGCCTTGAGGGTTTTTTAAGTTTGCAAAAGGCACACTCTAGAGAGAGAGGTGTAAGACACCATTATCATGAACAAATGGAAGAAAATAATTCTTTGCATAGCATTTTGTTAAACTTTTGGAGGAGACAAGAACAGCATCCAATTTAGGTGAACAGTGACGTGATTAAGGCTTTAATTTTCCCATCCATCATTTCTGCAAGCTCAAGCAACACTGAAGGGGTTAATTTACAGTGCATAATCTAAGAAAGCAGACAGTAGATCACGGTAACTAACAGTTAAACGATTATAACCACTAGTTAAGATAGCTTCTCTATAATCCTTAGCCCTTCTACTGGTCTGTACTGAGTGTGTCATGAGTGCTCAACTGCACACCCTTATTCTTCAATCTGTTACCTGCGACAGAGAAACCTTTTTCTTTAAATATCTGCAACATCCCTGGCTTCCTGGACACATCACTGTGTCCTGCTAGGGCATAATAAATCTGTCAGTGTCATCTTTCACACAAATGGTCAAACTCTTTCCAAGGTTTATTACTTTGAGTCTGGAAATTGCCCAGTTCCAATGTGTTAAAGTATTTGCACATACAGCTCAGCTGTTGAATATTGCTGCCTATAAATGAGCCTATCGTGCCATTTTTGTATGAAACAGAAGATATTATTTAGAATATTTCTTAAGAATAAGCATTTAACTCTCTGCACTGAACTGTAGAGTTTTGGACAAAAGGAAAAGTCACTCTAATGTATGAATGCTACAGAGATTTTCTTCAGAAAATATTATGGACTCAGAATCATTCTTTTAAAAATATTGCATTACAACATGAAAATTAATTTAAAAATAATTAAAACTGTGGTCGTGTGACAGTTTTTTTGGATCTTTTCTTTTGCTGTGAATGGCTGTAAGAATAGCCCCTCTGCTGCGAGGGCAAGAAAACATAAAACCCAAAGTGTGCTCTTAAAAGTGGGTTTTATCTTTGAGTACAAGTGCTGAAATAAGAAGAAGTAAGGCTTTTCTAGATCTAGACCATGACATCTTGCTCAGAACCAATCTTGAGCACAGAACTGTTTATCCAGGAGTCACTTTTACACAGATGGTCTATGGCTAGAAACCAAGACCAAATCTTTAAGAGCATGTTGAGAGGGGATGTAACATTGGCAGAGCAGACAAACAGGAAAGATGTTTGTAGAACACGTCAGGGAAGAGAAGAAGGATGTATAAGGAGTCCAAATCTGGACTAGCAGTGTGAGGGAAGCATGAAAATAAGGCTAGAGAGGGTTTAGGAAGAGGGACAGATGGCAATTGGTATGGCAGGTAATTTGGGGGGGAGTAAGTAGCTACCTCTCCTGGAAAGAGTTTATGATGCCAGGTTCAGTCACAGTGGAAATCAAAGCAAGTAGGATACACCAGACATTCAAGTGTGGTAGTTGCAAGCTTTTTCCAACCTGAGATTTTGCTAAACTGGCTAGTTTGGATTCCAGCTTGGCTTCAGCTCGCAGTCACAGCCTGGCCCAGGTCTGGGAGTGCAAGTCATTAAAAGCTGAGTAGGATAGTTTGGAGCAGCTGCCTGTGTACAATCTATTAGTTGTATTTAGTATTGCACACCTTCTATCAGACTGAGAACTTTAAGTAGGGGATTAGTTGCCTTCTCCTGCTGTTCTGACGTCTCCTGCTGCAAAGCCAAAGCAATGGATCCTGCTGGAAGCCCTGGTACCCAACAGGACTCTGCAAGGGGCATCTGATAGAGGAAACTGTGGGCAAAATGTAAGCACAGTGTGCCCATAGCTTTGGGATTTGGGAAAGGGGGGCTAAGTTAATTAGGGGGGTTTAGAAGGAACTGGTCCTTCATGTTTCAGTGGAGAGAGAAGTGTGTCTCTGCATCGTGTATAAGCCCAAGCCTGAATTCAAAATTACCAGTGAGTCACAGGCAACATAGAGCCAAAATCTAGGCTCTGTCATGAACTTGAGATGAGCTTTCAAGAGGAGGCATAAGGAAATTTTTGCTTTAGGTGATGTTGGTCCTCAACAGCACACCTATGTGCAATGTGGCTGAGTAAAGCACTCCAGGCTTGGCAGTGACTCACACATCATCTCCCCTTGCAGCAAGTCAAAATCCTTCAGAAAAAGCTGTGACATCAAATCCCATAAAGGCAAATGGGCTTTACTGACAGACTGGATTCAGCCACCTGCCATCCCCTTACCCGCAGTCCCCACCACACTCCTTGCTGCTGCACTGGCCTGAGGACAGAGCAAAAGGGTTTGCCCTCCTCTATCTCCTGGTTTCTTTTAGGCAATATGAGTCATACTTAAAGTCTCTTTCTGTGGACTATTTTTGGTGCAGGGGATAGATTCACTCGCAGCATCCTTAGGTGTCCAGCAAGGAACTTCTAGAAAGCTTTGTGGCACTGTCATCATGGAAGAAGAGAAAGTTAATGTATTTTTTATTTGTTTTTTTACAAAAGGCTCCGTGGTAGTCTGGAGAACAGGAGTTGATGCTGTGGCATGCCTTATCTTTGCTCTAGCCTTTTGGTTTTGGTAATATTTTGTCATATACCCGACTATGGGTGTAAAGAAGGACAAAGCCTAGTGCTTCTCTGAATCCTGAGTCTCTCCTTTCCCTCTGAGAGCCTCTTGGGAAAATTGATGGCTAAAATGGGCAGGTAGGCTAGCACAAGGCAACCTGTCCTCCTGAGCAGCTCCTTAAGTTTTCAGGGGGTGTTGCCAAGCTCTAAAATAAAGCTATAAAACCGGGGAGAACAGAACTGTTATAATTAAGTCAGAAAAAGCTCAAGCAGCTGAACTGTTTCCCAGGACAAGGGAGCCACCACAATCAAATTCTATGGTTCAGGGGTTGAAGAAGAAAAAAAGTGAGGTGCAAAGCTCCTTGGAGACAAAGACCCTGTGTGGATTTGGCATGTCATTGCCTTGCTGTGCTGCACAGGACTGCTGTCAAAGGTGGGGTGGCAGAGCAGCACCAGTAGACCAGGTCCTCAGCAGAAGAGCCAGGTCCAGCAGACCAGGTTCTTGGGAGGAGCATTGGGATCAGGAGCAGCTGGAGGAGGACAGGGTCAGGACAGTTGCTAGGTACTCTGCCAGGATGGTGGTGATGCCTGTTGTAAATGGTTGATATATGTTTTTTTCTTTTCCAGTTAAACAAAGTCTGTAAAAGCCCCCATGCCTCACTCTCTTTTTGGAGACAGATCGTCCAGAATCCAAATGGTCGAGGTCAGGATGATATTTGATGTACACTCCCTTGTTTCCTCAGTTGCACCCTGTCCCTGCAATTCCTGTAGCAGCTGTTAGCAGGTTTGTAAATCTAGTGAGATTTGGAAACTAAAGACGAGTTTATGAGTGGAAGGACAGCTGCATTCCAGAGCTCACCTCCTGTCCGGCATCAGCAGAGCTGCGAGGGCAGGGAGGGCTGGGCTGAGCCTGCAAGGTGCAGGGGTTGCTATCTGCAGTGGCCTTTGTGTGCCAGGTTTCTGTGAAGAGCAGGGCCAGGCTGGCCTCTTTTAGTGATTTCGGGATTGAACCTGGCCCTTGTGGCTGCCAGGCAGTGATGCCAGAAGGGTTACATGGGAAACTGAATCGCTCCGTTGAAACACCTCCTGAGATGGCTTTGGTTCTCCTGTCAGGCAGTGAATATCTGCTGTAAACCCAGGACAGGAGGCATTTGTCCCACGTGTGTTCTGCTTTGAGGGTAGAAAAGTCTGGATTTCCTCTCTGATTTACTGCTCTGTAGCAGTGACCGGAGATTTTTTATCCGTTACCCTCTTTGATCTGCTCTGAGTCATTTGGTGCCGACTGCTGAATCACCAGTATAAATTTATTTTATTTTATGACTGTAACCCTAAATTTTCCCACCTAACTCTGATTTAATTTCTTGAACCGTTATTGAATTTGTACTATGTAAACATCTACCCGTGGGACTCAAATCTGACAGAAGAGAAATCAATTTGGGTAGGAACAAAAACTATACTCAAGAAGTCTTGAAGGACACTCAACTATATTTAATATCCATTGTGGGCAAGGAAGCTTCTATAAGGTGACTGTTCCCTGACATGGAGAGTCTATTTACCATTAAATCATAATTGGAATATCAGATTGCATGTTATTATCCCCAACTATTAAAATGTAGAAAGTTTTTATTTCTACCACAGGTCAGAAAGGTGTAAGAGTAGGCTGTTCACATTTGCATCTTGAAAACAGTAGATAATGAGGATATTTTAAATACTTTCTTCTCAACAATATATCGTAGCCAAACAGTATTATCTTAGGTTCATCTGTATTCACCAAAGGGCTGTATGTTTACTCGACGCTTTGAATTTGAATGGCATATATCATATGCAGTCCTATAGAAGCAATATTTCCATTTTAGAATTCAACTTTGGTAACCTTTGGCAACACGTAGTATCAATGGCTCTTTGTTGTTTAAAAAAGTGAAACTGTAAGCTATCCACAAGGATACGCAGGGCATTGCTATAGCAACACAGCCTCCCTTCCAGCACCAAGAGAGAAGTCATGAATAAAAGATGGGGTTCTAAAGACAACAAAATAGAAAAGGTTGTTTCAACCCTTCTAATACCTGACATTCGCTGTTATTTTGTTAAATGCAAACCAAAACCAACACCACCACCAACAAATGTTGGGAAAGGGCATGCCTTTGCTGAAAGGATGCATTTATATATTGGGAATGGCACCAAGCATTTATCAGCAATAGCAGAAGCTGGTAGCATGCAATTTCTTCAAATGTGTATAAATACATAAAAGAAAAAAAAAAATCATCTTAAATAGCTAGCTGACCTAAAAAAAAGCAGTGGATTTTTGGTATCTGAATTAACGTAATGAAAATACAGTGTTGGAAAAACAGACCCATTTTCTGGTCTATACTTGAATTTGAAAAGAAAAACCAAATATTGATATGGAAATTGTCTTTCAGAAAATGACAGAATTTCGGCCTCAACAAATTTGAGACACAGAGTTTATAAAGTAAAGCTCAATCTCATTTCCTTCTGTGCCCTACTTCACTTTCTAGCCCTTAATATTTTTTTGTGGAAAGATCTTAATTAATGAATTAACTGCATGTCATAAGAACAGCACTATGGTTTGAAAGGTTCTTTTTAAAAATGGATATTATTTGTTCCTGCATTTGAATCCAGAATAAACCCACAGAGGACTACCAGATCATTTCCTGGCTGTGGTCTTGTTTACTAGAAGTTTTAAAAAATACCCTTGCTTTAGAAAAAATTGTATTACTCATAAAGCACTCTATTTGAAAAGTAGAAGAATATGTATCTATGAGATTCTTATTGCATTTAGTCTTTGGAATAATTTGCTGTGTGTATCTGCACTTGGATTTATTCTGTCTGAAATGATAGCATTGTGATAGATGACTTTTGGTATGCTGGTGAATTTTCACTAGGTCATTGTAAATACGATGTAGGAAGCAATGCAGATCAGCAGTGGTGTTAACCCCCCCTCATCTGTCAGTCCTCTAGCTTGGCTTTAAAGCTGGGAAACCCACTTCCTTCAGATCCTAAGTTTTGGTTGCTTTGGGGGATACACTTTGCTTATAATGACCTCTCTGTCTCCACTGAGCTATACAAGTATGAAGATTGTAGACCAATATTGTTCTTCCCCATTAGAAAACCCAATTAATTGTTATTCTTTCTTATTTTTTTCTCCACCCCCGCTCCCCATTCCAATCCAGTCACTTCCCTGCACTTTGAGCTACAGCAAGCAGCTGAGATCTAATCCTAGAGAGCACTGAGAAATGCTATGAGCAATTAATTGTATAGCCTTTAAATGTGGTGTGAATTGTTACCTTGGCAAGATAAACCCCCTTTTGCGTTCGTGCTGCTGCAGAGATGCTGGTCATTGCCACTTCTCAGAGCCCTCTTTATTCTGCCAGGTAGTTCTGCAGCGTGTCACACGACGGCACCGAAAGCCTTCCCTTGGGAAGACTCGTGGCTCTTTCACAGCTTGGATGCAGGAGGGCTGAAGTTATTCTTGAAGACTTGTGTGGAGCTTTTAATGGGAGGTGTTGAGAGGCAAGGTTTTCTCTGCTGGCTTCAGCTGTTGCATTAGCAATGGAGTCAGCAGAGCAATGAGTGGTGCTGCTTAGATCATGCAATAGGCAACTGCTGCTAAACTGCCCTCTTCTCTACAGCAGGTGTCTTGTCTGCAATCTCCTTGACTTTTGTTTCCTTACAGTTTTGACATTGCCAATTCTAGACACTGGGCTTTTGGTTCATTTATCAGTGTCCAAAAGAAACAGATAACATCAGCAAGATTCACTTCTCTGTTTCCCTACAGAATTTTGGTTTGATGCAAGAGACCTGCTGCAAGCAAACTAGGATGGGTCTGGAAACTGGAATGGATCTGGAAATATCCACCCAATAAATGTGTTTCAGTTTGGACACCTCAGGACATCTCCTATCGTCATAAAGCTTCTAAAAGATGTGTTTTTCCAAATAAATATCACAGGAGGACTCCACCTATAAAGTTTCTCTGAATGAAAAGAGGTAACTCCCACCCAGCTCTGCTCAGTGATACTGTTATGTGACAGGATTACTCTGCAAGATAAGGAAAAGAGAAAGGGCAAAATATCACTGACAGGGTTGAAGGGGGGGACTAAAATCTGTGGTTGTTAGTGTAATATTATTCTGACCAGCAAAATTGTGCAGTACCACTGCCACAAGCAGCAAGCAAGACGATCCTATGCCAGCTGTTAAGGGTGGTTTTGTACCCTTTCTAATTTAATTTCACAATTCCTTTTTGCAGTCCTTCAAGTGACAGACATGGCCAGATGATGGGCAATCAATTTGTGTTCTCTTTGCCACACCGAGCAAACCTGTAGTTCTTTAATTCCACCACCCCATGTTAGAGATCTTTGGGTTTTGTATAGAAACCTTAGGTTCCCTCCAAAAATGTCTGTCTAATGCACATTAAAACCTGTTAATTTCTTGGGGTTTTTGTCTGGTGATGTAGAAAATGTTCTTGTATTGATCTTTTATCATTCCATTATAGCTGCAACCATGGTTTTTTAATGACTCATTGTAGAGATGTATCTTTTTCATTTGCTGTGTCCCATTTTTCTGGCTTGTCTATCAACACAAGGTCACTTGTTTAGTACTGGGCTCCCTCTTCATGCAGTGTTTTGAGCAGCTGCCTCCTCCCCTGGATAGCAGGGCTATGTGCCCTGGCACTCATGACCAGAGCAACTTAATTCCTGCCTTCGGCTGGACTTCCAGGTACACCAGCACTTTCTTATCCCTTTGGGTACAATAAACACATAGCCATCTCAATGTGCTTGCATACAGGTAATAATACTCTAAAGAAATGAAAGATTTATTGTCATGAACATGCTAGATAGAGCAATCAGGCATACCATGAAATGTGGTGAGTATGCATGGATGTAAATTGCAAAGGTAAATTTGGTGCAGTTGTTTGTCTCAGGAGGACAGTCGTTTACTAAATGCCTTCCAAAATCACTGCAAAAAAAGCATTAGATCAACATACACAAAAAATAAATGGTTTTGACAGCATAACAAGAGCTCTAAAAAGAAACTTACTGTGATATTTAATCAATTACAAAACACTTTTTTTATTACTCTCTGAGTAATAGGTAATGAAGACCATGCAGTGAATAGCAAAGCCTTAAATTCTAACAGCAAAGAGACTGCAGTCTAAACAGACTGGATAAATGTCCAGAGAAGAATGAGAAGAGAATCCACCTGGCCACAAAAAACCCCAAACCAACAAAACACCAGAAAGGAAATCAGTGGCAATCTAACACTTTGACCAAGAAATAGGCATAAAAAAGGTAGAAGTGTCCACACTTATCACCCCAGTGTCTAACAACCAATCTTATTATGGCATTTGCTCTTTAGGATTCAGTTATGACTTCCATGTTTATGAAGGTTAACAATTAATAGACAATTTCTATGGATGTATTGGATAGCTCCCTTCAATAGTAAATGAGAACAATTGTTGTTATTTTTCTTATTCATGAAAACATTTCTGAACAAGAAATGTCTTATAGGAATTTCTTTTTTAATATTAAAAATTATATTAAAATGGCAAATATATTATTCTGTTGATTTCACCCAACCAAAGAGAGTATGTTTTAATGTGTTTCTCAATCCAGGGATTTCTTTTCTCCTTTTTGGACAAGAGGAATTTTTTTCCTGCAAATGCAGAGTTTCTCAAGCTTGTGTACTTGTGGGATACAGGACTTGTCATCGTCTAAGGGGCTGGTTTCTTGTAAGAACATCTTGGTAAAAAAATTGGCAGAGTAGAACCAAGAAGGCTTCATGAATGCCCTGCTAGCACTCTCTTAAAACAACTTCATCTCCTCATCAATAGGTTTTAACAGTTTTGAAGATTAAAAGTATGTAAGATGCAGAAAATGCAGCAAACACCTGTTAGCTTCTGGGAATAGATGTACATTCAGTCACAAAAACTTTAATTCTAATGTTTTATAGCCAGGCAGAGTCTCTTCAGAGCTCCTTCCCGTGGATTACACTGTGAGTTAATTACAGGCAAGAGCACTCGGGCTGAATGTTGTCCTTGAAATCCTCATGATGTTGGCAAGAAAAGATGTGCAGGCGACTGTCTGATACCTGGAAAACTTATCTGGCTTCTGTCTCAGCTGAAGTCTGGGTCTGTATTTATGCCAAGTGCTTTGTGGATTCCTTTTCAAGCATTTCACTAATATTAACATAGCTTAATATTCATCAGAGGCCCTGTTGTTATAGATCTCTCCGTGAATTCCATGAAACCACAAAAAAAGTTCAGTGCTGCAAATGTAAAAGAGGGTTTGCAATATAAATGGGGTTTCCCCACTTCCTTCTGAGCCCTGCATTTCCTGGCTTGCTATGCATGAAATGAACCTCAGTTATGAGTCAGTGGTCCAGCATGGCAAAGATGGGAGGAGGAGATCAGAAGCACCACCTGGAGAAAAAAAAAACACCTAGGTTTATTTAATTTCTTTTAACAACATGTTATTGAACAAAACAAACACAAAACCAAAGAGGAAAACAGCTAGCACAGCAAGAGATCTACTTTCTTCTCTGAGCTGCAGACAGGCAAAAAGATCTCTAAGCCAATAAGTTTTCTATTCCCACTATTTTCAGACCACACCATAGGAAGTCTGTGCTTGGATGTGATGGACACTGAGGAAGCAGGGGAAAAAGAATTTATGCCCTGAGTGCCCTCTTGTGAAAGCAATGGATGTAAACTGCCTGAGGTTGTTTTAGACAGAGGCTATGTCCCAGGCAGCACTGCTATTGGAATGAAAATCAATAAATCAAGAGGGGATAGAAAGAGGGAAGCCAGGTAGATGAGTAAAAGAAATACACATGGAAATGGGGGAAGAGGAAAATGAATCTAAAAATGGCAGGAAAAAAAACAACAGGGCAAGGTGTAAAGGGAAAGAAAAAAAATGTATTAATTTTGAAAAGGGCAGAGGAAAATAGAATATTTTTCTTAAGAGTTTGTTGCAAAAATGTATTTACTTGTAACTGAAATTATTTTCAATGTTGTGTATGCATAGGTTTGTGGATGTTTGCCTTCGATTGTCTAAACTTCATTTCTCTAGAGTTCTTGCTTGAGGTGGTTGTGTGCAAGACTTTATTATATTTTAAGTGTATTTGAAAGAAAAATATTGCTTTTCCAGCTTGAAGTGCATAGAAGGGGGCTTTGGTTGCAATCTGTGTAATTATAGGATGGAAAATTCCTCTTGGCAGTGGCGCTGCCATTCTTCAGTTCCTACCATTTAAATTTCAGGTGGGCCTGGAAATTGTTGCTATTTTAATATTCACTTAAGTAAGACACCTGAATATAGTCTTTAGTCACTTTTATTCATCCTTGAACCCTGTTAAATTTGCATCCCAGCACAGTTTTTTGACACCACTCAGTAGGTATTTACTTTTTTCCAACCCACTAACTGTTTTTCACTGTGCTGGTGTGGTCTTAGTGAATTTCTTTCTAGGTAAAATGGTTTGTCTTCATTCTGATCTTACTCTGGGGGAGCTCACTGAGCTGAGGCAAAAAACAGGTTGTGGGTGAGAAAAGAGAAAAAAAATATAAAGCACTATCCCTGAACCAACTGAACTGAAAAGTAGGTGAGCTGAAGACTGTGCAGAGCTGACTCATGTGCTGACGTTAACTCTTGTGGCAGCCACTCTCAAGAATTTCAAATGTCAAAAAATGCACGTCAATATTTATATAAAATTGAGATTTTTTTACACTTTTGACCCTCTTTCCCTTTAAAAATAAAAAAGCACAACGAAACACTTCTTAAAACATTGATTTTGAATTGGGTTTGTAGCCTTGTTTTGCTCCAAATCTACTAAAAGTGACTTTTTTTTTGGTGCTCGTGCATCTGGCAATGTTTTCATATGAGGTGATAAGCCCAGACAGAAAAGACTGATATCATTTAGAGCTTTATATCAATAAAAATGTTGTATGATCAACCAAAACTCAATTTTCATAGGTTATCATTCTGGTCAGTGCAATGTTGCAATTACTGTTGCAGGGAAGAAACATTAGTTCAGTAATTAATTTGGGGTTATTTTGCATCTTGATCTGAAATCACAATACAGGCCAGAATTATTATTATGCCATAGTGTTTTAATGTCTCATAATGGAGAGGAAGCAGCACAGCTTGAATATTTAATAGGTATCTCACCAAAGGCCAACAGAAGTTAACTGATATGGGATGTGGAATAAGTTTCTTCCTGAATTAGCAGTAGAAGAATAGGATAGGTAATATTTTTTCCAAGGATTTAGTAAGGGAATGAATGGAGCTGTCTGCTATTCAACATATTCTTAAGTGATCTGGAAAAGGGAGTGAATAAAGAGGCAACTTTTGGCTGTTAGAAAATTATTCAAGATAGCCAAGTCTTACTGTGAACAGTTGTGGAAGGATTTTACTGTGTTGAGTGATTGGGTGAGAAAAGACCAAATTAATGCAAAGTAATCCTCCAGAGGAAAAAAAACCCAAGGTTTTAATGATGAAACTCACAGTGGTGGATGCAAAATTAGCAAAGAAGATCTTGAAGCTCTTCTGATTAATTCTTAAAGACATTAGTCCAATTCTCATCAGCCATCAAAAGACAAACAGAATATTAGGAAGCATTAAGAAAAGAATAAAAATAAAAAGCATCAGCAAGCTTGATTATGCATATATTGGTGAGATGGGCATATAGGGAGTGGTTTGTGGAAGTGGGGAAGGATATAGACCTAGGAAGAGCAGGGAGAAGAGCAGAGGGGAAGGTTAGAACTTCTGTGAGAGAGCTATAGCTGTACCACTACTCTTCAGCTTGGCGAGGAGGCAACAAAAGGCAGGTGTGAGAGAGGAATAGGAAATTATGAATGACATGAAGAATCTGAATAGGGAATGATTACTCACTGCGGGGTACCCAAGGAAACTATTAGGCAGCAGGTTTAAAACAAACAAAATAAATCTCTTTCCCATATAATAATAATGCTACTTCTCAGATTCATTTTCATGGGATGCCAAAATGATTAAAAAGTTTGAAAAGCAATTAAACAATTTTAGAAAGGAAAGACCACAAAGAGCTATTAAACATGAGATGGATGATTTTAAACAGGAGTAGCTGGCAACTACTGCTCTACTTTACCCTCTTTCATATGTTCTTTTTTCCTAAACATCAGCTGCTGGCCACTGGCTGAGAAAAATCTATTAGTTTGATCTAGCACATCTGTTTTTATGGAAAACAGCATCAAAAATATGGTTGGTTCAATACTAAATATGTAAGCTCTGACTCTGCTATCCTTTCCTGGCTTATTCTCAGTACAAAAGCCAGGCAGGTTTCATTGGGGTTGCATGTTTAAATGTCGTATAACTGCATTTCCAAATAAAATCAAAACCTTAGAACAAATGTTTCTTTTTAGACATTTAACATCTATCTAATAGTAAAGAAATATTTTCAATGTTGCTAAAAATAAGAAGTAAAATAGAACATCCAGCTTGAGACTCAAGTATAGCGTGGGTTAAGCACAAATGAGAGAGATTTATCTCCACAATCTAGCAAGGGAAGCTGATCCAGTTTCTCTGCAGCCTTGGTTTGGGAAGCAAAAATAGGGAATAGTGGTTTCTGTGGGAACTGAAAACAGCCTGGCTGGAGAATGCGGGGGTCTTGGTGGGTCTGCAAAGGTAATGTGACAATGATCCTTTCTCTGTCAAGTCCCAATGTGAATAAAACTGCAGTGCTGGGATCTGCACATGGAAGATCTGCAAAATCTTAGTGGTGTTTTCCTCCCCTCTTTTGTGAGGAAAGAAAATTATATTCTCCTGACTGCAAAGCTGTGCAAGTTATAGTTTAAATTTGCTCTACTAGTTGAGAGTATTGTGTAAAAAAATAAAGCCCTAAATATTTGAGATAGAATCAAACCCTTCGAGCTTGTGGGATGGGAGTAATGACAGAGAATGGAAAGAGTGACTCTTAATGTTGCCATCAGCAACTGAAATGTTGAGATGAACTGCCAAGAATTAAAATTTATGGACAGGTACTATTGTATTACCTGGAATATTCACTTCTGGAAGCCAAAGAATGAAAAAACCTGTTTGACCAGGCACTCTGCTATTCAGGAAGCTTCCTAATGGAGCTGGGACTTGTGTTGCCATTTGTTTCCAGCACAAGAGGTCTGCTGAGGTTAAGCTCGGCACTGGATTTGTGTTGTGGTGCATGTGACACACTCAGCTGGGAGAAGGGTCTGACTCCAGCTGTAGGAGTAGTGTGGTGTGACGGGTCTGGCTGGCTGGAGATGCTGTGTGGGGTGGATGCAGGCAGTGTTGGATATCCTGTACAGTGACAATGGCCTGGGTGGTCCCGTCAATGCTACGGCTGTGCTGTAACAGAAGCACTGTCTTGAGCACCATATCAACCTCCATCCTCATCTTTGTGACTCGGACAGACTCTGAGAACCCTTCTTCTTTGTCCCTGAGCAGGGCTCGGGTGCTGTTACATGTGCTCCAGTGTCCATGTTTAGGTGCTTTGAGGAGTTTATGTCAAAGATTGAGATGCAAGTTGAATGCAGGTATCAGTGAGAATTCTATTTCCAAGTCAGTCTCCTGAACTTTTGCATTTAAGTTCTCATCTGCTCTGGCATGCTTGATGCATCCTGGACAACGCCAATTGCTTTCTGATTGCATTTGATGGATATTTGCAGCTGGTGGAACCGAGTAGTTATTTGCAGAAATGTTCTGCACTCATTTCTTGAACTCCTGGAATGGCAGTTGGATGAAACCAGAATAGAACTGGGATCTGCATTTATACTGAAGGAGGAATACTCAAAATGGAAAATTCCTAGTGTGTGGTCTGGATCACCCAGTATCTGTGTCCGTTTGCTTTCCGTGGGCTAGTGAAGAGAAAGTGTTAGGATGAAAGGAGCAGGGTTGAGTTCCTGCTGTTATTCTGCAATTTTGAATAAACATCAGATGCCCAGCTTTGTTTCTTCATTTAAAATGTGGGTAGGAAACCTTGGCCATGTTTTTAAATGATTTTGTATTTAAGATTGTTAATACAATTTGGAAAACATTTGAACAAAGAAAATTAATATGAATATGATATTGCAGAGAAAATGGTGGCTCCAAAAAATTGGGAATGATATAAAAGAAATCTATCTTCTTGGTGACTTACTTTTTCAGGTTTGCTTTGGACTCTAGAAATGAAGCTGGAGGTGAATCTAAGGTATGAATAATGGTTCCTCTCGAGATATATTATACTGATTTATTTTTTTAATTCTTCTAACAATAAGCAGATTGTAATCCCTGAAAATATTCACTCGCTTTCTCTTAGCAACAAAGTTCCCGCTGTCAGAATTAAATTGTCAAATAAGCAGAGCTGATAGACCTTCTTTTGAAAGTATCCCTCCAAAATTAAGGCTTTAAAGAACGCATTTATTCCTCGTGTTTAGTTGTAAAACTTAGTTCAGGAATTTAGGGGAAAGACAGCATCTAGTGCTGTTGTGGTGCTTGCACACAGTTATGCTGCTGACAACTAATAGCTGGAGGGAGGATGAGAAGAGTAGGCATCTTTCCTTATTTGCTAGAATAAAAACTGTGGAGATAAGGTGCAAAATATTCTTCATATTAATACTGGTTTGCTAAACTTCTTCGTATATGGGCCCCATTTTATCATGCATTATCCTCTGTTAATTGCATGACATTGCTACGGGGAGGTAGAGCAGTAAGGGTGTTGGAGAATGTGATGGGGAATGGTGCTTTTTCTTTTTTATCTCCTAGCACTGCCTGGCAAGGTCACTGTCTGAATGGATTGTCTGCTTATAACCTTTTGTGTTGTAGAAATAAGAGCTTTTCTGAAGCAGTTCTCAGAAATTGTTAAAAAGTTCAATTAAATATTCTGAATTTGAAGACAGGTCGCGTGGCTTTCCTTCTGCAATAGTATTTTTGATAGCCTTCAGATTTGTTTCTTGATTTGAAACCACGCTTTCTGATCTATCCCCTGTCTGGTTGCATGCAGTAGTGTTATGTTTTTCTGAAGCTGTTGTTGTTTGTGCTGAATAGGAACTATTGGAATAATCTGTAGTGATGCTAATTCACATTCACTTGTAGTGCTGCTGCCTAGATACATAGTAATTGTTCCAGGAGCCTCCATTCTGATAAGGACAAATATTAATCATAAAGACATCACTGATTTTTTAACTCACTTGTTCTTTAAGCTCAGAATAACACTGGTTTGTTCATAATCAAGGGAAGAGAAGGGATAGGAATCTGGATAGAGGTTTTAAGGATGCACATATATGGCTTTAGTAATCCTAAAGTACCATTACACATTGGTTAAACACATAGGATGTATAATGTTTAGAAACCAAATCTTGTATGTTACAATATGTTTAAAATATTCATGTCTTGTATGCTGCAGTTCTAATGCATTTCCCATGTTTTTCAATCCTCTCTGCCCATCTGTAGTATTAAGGCACTGGTGTAGAAGGAGGATTTTTCCCTGCAGATAAAATCACGAGCATTTCTCAATCAACAGTTGGTTTCATGTGGTAGTGCTCCACGTTAAGATGCACAGAGCTGCACCACACTGGCCACCTTTAGACAGCTGTCATTAAGTTTAAAATCACTCAGTTGCAATCTACCCCGTTGTGTGTTCAGCCTTTAAAAACCTGAAGAGAATTTATTTCTTCCAGAGTGGATTAGTGTGTGGCATTACCAAAATAGATTTCATTAAAAAAAAACAAAAGAATAATTAGAATAAACTCTAATAATTTAGGTTGTTTTCCTTGCTTGCAGGTACAGACATATATGCAGCTGTCAATTGCAAAGGCAGTTGTCTGTTGCCATGTGTTTTTGCAATAGTTTTTGAGATCAGATTAAGAAACATTGTTCTCAAATGTTCAGGTGGAGTTGGGATATCCGATAGGGGAGAGTGAAAGATAAAGGTCCAAGAAAGCTTGTAGAAAAAAAACCCATTTGAATCAATGCCAGAAACTTTGAAGTGACCATTTTTAACAGCAAAGATTAGGTGGTGGAATCTTTATTGTCTGGCATTTTGAGATCAAAATAGGTTATCTTTCTAAAGGTGCTTGAATGCATAAAATAATTGACCCCATTTGTGTCCTGTGTTCTGCTGGGCATCAAATGAACACGGAATTTTCTTCAGCTGAGGAGCTCCAGGCTTTGCTTTCTGACCTGAGTTTTATCTCCAATGTTGCTGCTGAACCCTGAGTGGCCATGGTGATCACAAACGTGAGAGCCAACAAGTCTTAGAAAGTGAGAGGACTGCTTTGATATATTAATACTGCTATACTTCGTTTATTTATCTGTACTGGAATCTGGTAAGCTGGTTATTTGGTTGGCTTTTGCTCTTTGCCATGTGTTTTTTATCTTGTTCAACTTCTCAGCTTCAATAACTAATTGTTATCTAGGGAACGAATAGTTAAATTTTGGATGAGGATCAGTTAAATTGAAGTAAAATATATATTTATTTGCAATATATATCGATTTTAAATAGCCAATTAATAACTGTACAATTTAATATACCACATTTTTATATGAATTACTGGAGTATGCTTCAGGTTTATCAGCTACCACCTATCCATATTCAAATGGAAATTATTAAATATTAAAATTAAATTATCTAATAAGACAAGAACTTGATAAGCAATAAACAAGCAGCTTATCTCTTCTTACTTCAGCAACTAGGGACTGATCACTTGTTTTTCTAACTCATATGGACTGTTACTGTTTACTGGCATTCAGGAACTCATTTCATAAAATAAACTTCTCTCCAGTTTAAGACTTAACAGTAGTAGCTCTTGGCAAAGAAAACTCCTATGAGTTGTATATCTTAGAAATTAAACACACCTTTTCAATTAAAAACCCAGCCAATTCACCCACATCCACTCCACTGCTTTCAGTAACTAGCACTGGTAAGTTGTGCCTTTTAAAATACCAATGGGTCGCTGCAATACCCTTTATTTTATTAACAAAATGCTGAGAAGCAATTGCTTTGGGGATTCCCAAAAGCTCCAGAACCAGAGAGACATGAGCACTTTTGGGGAGAATAGGTGATAGATGAATGGAGTTGCACAAAAGATTGGAGATGGAGAAACTGAAGAATCTGTTCAGATGGATACATTGAGCTTTCCCTAGTTATTATCAGGTTTAACTTCATTCTGTGCTGACTTTACTCAACCTTTTCTGGAGACTGGTGTTAACAAAACTAACCCAAATTTAAAGCATCCCTAGGTAGTCAGAGGCTTTTCAAGTAAGCATCTTAGGCCCCACAACCTTTCATCCTTCAAATGTGGGCTCTGAAAAATCAGAACTGTGCATGAGAATTAAGCAGCAACCCACTTCAGAGGGTGTCTAGAATGGAGACAATATTCTCAGCAAGATAATTACCAGATAATATCCTGTTAAAAGTTTCAAGCATAAAGAATATAAAAATAGAAGAACATGAGAGGCCACAGTCACATTAAGGGAAAATAAGTGTGGCAGATAAACCCAAGTCCTCAAGGTATGCCAGGAGGAGCTGAGGGCATATGCTGCCTCCTCAGGCAGTGCAGCTGTGGCTGTGCACCTCTGCAGTCCCCACCCTGACTGCTTCACATCTTTCAAGAAGAGTGGACTCACCCACAATTCCTTCTCCATTTAACCTCCACATCCACTTCCCACAGGACTTGACTTGTTTCTTGCTGCAGAAAGCTGACAAAATGTGATGTGACTTTTTTTCTTTCTCCTCTTCCCTGCCTTTTCTGCTTTTTTCCTAGGCTAGTGAGCCTTCCATCCCACTTGGGCTCTACCTGGTGACCACATGTGTACTTTCCCCCAGCATTGTCCGTACCTTCACACTCTTTCCTCACAATAAAACGTGTTAGATTCCTGTTCTGAAATGATGAGACCTTTCTTCCCACTTATTTTTTTGCTCCTGTTCATTTCATAAATCTCCGATCTCGTAGATGCTCTGTTACCAAACTCTACTTTCATTTCTGTCTTCCAGTCCTACCCTCGATCCCCTTCATTTGCTTTTAGGATTTCCATTTCACTGATTTATTTTTTTCCCCTGTAACTACAGCTTCTTTTTAGATACTTTTAGTGACCAAGTATTCCAATTATCCCTGGGCCTTGGCCAAGTATGAATGTTTGATTTTTTTCCTGTGGTATTCCTATACCTCCCCCTAAACTGGGAAAGGGGATCATCCCTATAAGCAGCCCCAAACTATTTCATCATCCTCCAAATCCCTGATTAATATTCTTCTTATCTAGGACTGAAACATGAGACAGAATGAATGCAGTGTCCTGAGATCAAGCTGAGCAATGCTGGGTCTTTATTTCCCCCATTGATCTGTCTGCATTAATTTCCTCTGTACTTGCAAGGTAAGTCACCTGGCGTGGAGATGATCAAAGTGCTACAGCAATACAGTTGCTAAATAATGATTTTGGAAGGCTGTCACCTCTAGGAGCCTTTGAAGTGGTGGCCTACAGTGTGTGAATGCTACAGAACGTGTGCCTCTGGCTGAAGAATGAGGTGTTATGGGATTCACCTTCCATTTCCTTACTTCTGTGAAAGGTTTATTTTGATTTATAGAAACCTTTATTGTTTCTCAAAGAAGTTATTTGAATATTAATGGTATCTGTGGAGAGCACAGGATGATAAATATTGAAAAGGGATGTGGAAGTGATTCATATTTCATGAACTCTGGTCCTAACCTTCTTACAATTACTAGCACAAATTACATTAATTACACCAAATTACATGACAGGTGGAGGAAATTGTCATTAGTATCCATTACATACAGCAATACAGAAAGAAATTCCCTGGTTTGCTATGTTAATTGACTGTAAACATGACCATTCTTACATAACAGCAGTGCATACTCAAGAGGTAATGTGCAGTTTGTGCAGGTTTTGTGTGAAAAGAGCTTACTTAAGTATTAAAAGGTTCTTCCTGAGTGATAAAATCAATGAAGCCTGGATTCCTATGGAATAGGATCCCCTGTGCCTGCTAGTGCAGCCCTGTTTCCACCTGCCTCCATGTCCTCTGTAGCATCCTTGACTGGTCAAAAGCAAGCAGTACCATGGGTGTCTGGAGTGATGTACACTGACCTGTCCTGATCTCCTACCAGTGCATCTGTGCCAGCTGCTGTGGGCAGCTTCAGAGGCCATTTGTCCCCCCCTGTGGTGGGCAGGAATTCCTGTCTTTTTCTGACTGCTGGTTTTCAGGAAACCTGTAGGAGTGCAACTGTTTAGTTCCATTATCCATATTATTCCATTTGCTTTGTATACCATTTTTAATCAGCAGAAAGGTTCAAGTAGCTCAGAAAAAATTGAGACATCTTCCTTTTCTGGATGTCTGATCAGAGCAGACTTTGGGTACAATTTATATATTGACTTTAAAAATATTGTCACATGTTTTGTTTAAAATGCATAATCAAATTTTCTATCTAGCACTTGAACTGATGGGCACTAGATTCCTAAATGCCTCCATGGACTATGGCCTGAGACCCTGCTAAATTCCCTGCCCCTTGCTAGACTGTTGTGTTGAGATTCAGTCCCATGGAGCAGCTTCAAGAAGGACCTGCAGCCTCTGTAGGTCCAGTTGCATTCACAAGAAGCAG
>JANHFX010009017.1:82275-125280 GCA_027560015.1 Chloroceryle amazona
GCACGTATCTGAAATCTGGATGATATTTCACCAAACATTGATGACTTCCTTGGTAATTTCTGCAAGGAGCAGATAACTGCTGGGATATGTGTGAGAATGGGATAAGCAGCCTTCACTGCATCCCACCACTCTTCCTTGGTGCCATGAGAACACAGACCACCAGATCTTCACCCAGCCTCTGTGTCTACCCCAGTCACCAGATGTGTTGAGCTTTGCAGTTTCAATTGTTTTGTGCCTCCAACAAACAGTCTGGGAAAGGAGCCAGGGAAGAAAATAGGTGTAAGGTCCAACACCCAGGTATGTGAATATGTAATATATGTAAAAAAAACCCCAATCATTAACAGCAAATGGGTCTTACCTTAAATAAATGCAAGGAATCCCTTCTATGACTGATAAAGCAGTCCTTACTTTCACATAAGCTCTATGGTTTCAGAACTGTAGTAACACCTCATAAACTAAGTTAGGAGCATAATCACAAACTCAGGATGTTCCAAATCTTTGCCAAAAAAGACAATAGAACCTGTTGGAGGAGACAGGAGACGGGAAAGATGTGAGTGAAGGCTTAAAAAAAAGATAAAAACCTAAAGTAATCCTTTAAAAAAATGGATGAACGTGGTGAATGCACGGTAGCATTCAATGCAGCAGCATCAGGGGGAGTGATGTGGTAAACACGGGTGTCTGTGACCTTCCAGATCACCTGGTGCAGCCAGAGGTGGCCTTTTCTCAGCCCAGGATCAACCTCAACCTGGGGATTCCACAGAAGGGGCACTGTAACTCTTGTTGTCATTATCTAGAAAGCATCTTTAAACAGATCAAGGTTAGTGTATGATTAGAAAAAATAATTCTTGTTGTTCAATCAAATACTTTAGAATAATGGCCCAGCACTCTAGCTTGTGGAATAAATAATGTGTTTCTGCTATTGGTGCTCTTTGTCAGCAAGATGAAGGATGCTAAGAAAGCTCTGAGGCTGGGGACAGTTTTATTGTAATAGAGAGATTTCTGCAAGAGCTAAATGTTGTAGAGAAGGCAGGGTGGAAGTCCTGGAGAAAAGAGTGAGGTTTCTGCTTTGCCTTGTACAGACTGAAGCATGTGTTTGCTGGATCCATGCAGAGGAAGCTTTTGAAGCTGTTGTTTTTGAGGCTGCCTGACACAATAGGAGAGCTTGCCTTACATGTGTAACCGTAATTCAGAAAGGTTTTTGTGTCATAACAAATACATAAATCTATTAAGCTACAGTATTGTCATCCTGGCCTTCAGCAGCTTGGTCTGAAATGTCATTTGCACGTCAGCTCGAGATGCAGAAAGAGGAGAATATATGGTGCACGGGATTTAGCCATTTCACGGTAAATTAAATAGAACTTCTGAAGCCCTTTGAAGCTGTATTTTGTATTTTTTAGCTTGCTTTATAAATGTTAAGCCTTGCTGCCCTTTTCCTGGAAATCCTTGATGCTGAAAATCATTTACTTATTTGATATGTTAGTACCATTTTTCTTCAAGCCAGCACCGAGCTTTAGCACTGCGTACCATTGACCTCTGTCTAATCATTTAAATGCACTTTAATGACTTTGGTAATATCAATGTTTTAAGTATAATAACAACTGTTTTCCCAAGTGTTTCCTGATTCCAGGCATGTGTAAAGGAGATGGGGTATGGAATATGTCTGACCAGATAACTGTTTTTACAAATGATATTCATTCTTTTTTTATTTAGCAGCAAAGTAAAGGGAGTTCAGTGTAGTTCAAGGAAAGTATTGTGGTAAACAGACAGCTTAAATGTGAGCAGTGTAAAGAGCAGCAGCTTGCAGAAATATTGCTATAGATACTAAGACTGTATCCTGCCTCGCTACGGACCACACATAATTGAATCATGTTCAATAGAAGGCCATTACAAAACAGAGCTGATTTGCAATGCTAATGTGGTGAAGACAGCTGTCACTGGGAATTAAATATGATCATTCAAAGCCTGAATAAATGAGGTGCCCATTATCTTCTGGCTCTGCTGCAGCCTGCTTAAAGAACACAAATAAATGATACTGTCTCAATAACCAGCTCAGTTTTGTCTTCTAGCCATGGAAATATGAAGAAGACAGAGGGAAGCGGGAGGGCACACAACAACATCAACAACAAAAAGCAGAGTCAATTTACAAAGACACTCAGAGAACCAGTGCCCTAGGACTCCATTTTCAACAGACGGGTATTTGTGCAAGGATGGAGAAAAAGCTCTTAACCAAGCTCATATGGTTTAGTGTAGAGCAGGATACCTATTTACAAAGAACCGGGGGAAAGTAAAGGTGTCGAAAAAACACGGTGATTTGCCAAAAGAAATCTGAGAGAGAACCCAAAAGAAATCAGTGAGAGGATCCAAAATGTCAGCTGAACTGGCACAGAGTCTGCCAAGAGTGATAAAGGATAAGTTAAGGTAAATTTCTTTTCTTTTTGCCACCTGGTACTTTGAATGCCCTAAGGTATTTTGATTCAAGTTTAAGGAGAGCCATAATCTATACACAAGGAAAATGCTGATTAAGGTGGAAGAAATTTGCATTTATTTGAAGACGTTTCTGGGAAGTTTTTGTCATTTCACAGACAGCATAAAGAGCAACAGTGGTAAGAAGGATAAAGAAAAGTTAATACAACAAAGTTTTTTCTGCTTCAGGTGAGATTGTCACAGACACTTTACCAGTCCCTGCTGCAGTAAGTTTGGTCCTAAGTGGAACTGCCTGGTTTAAGCTGCAGCTGGGCAGTGCTCTGAAGCAGCTCAACCCAAGGGAGAGCTGTGCAGTGTCAGGGATCTGCATTCCAGAGGTGGGCATCCTCTGCCCGATCTGCTCCATGTGCTGGTGGAGCAGCCCCCTGGGCTGCAGCACCAGGATGCTGGCAGAGGGGAGCAGCAGCCGCTGCGGTGACAAGTGCTGATGTAGTTGGTATTTAATTGCCAACCCATGCCTCTAGAAAATACTGTGTCAAATTTGCACTTTAAAGGGGAAAGGAGAGAGAAGAGGGAGAAGTAACTTGCAGAAATCATACTGATGGCAGGTGTGCATGCATGCAAGTGCTTCTTGAGTACTGTGTCCAGTTTTGGGCACCACAGCACAAGAAGGACATTGAGATGGTGAAGTGGATACAGAGAAGGGCAACGAAGGTGGTGAGGGGTCTGGAAAGCCTGTCTGATGAGGAGAGGCTGAGGGAGCTGGGGTTGTTTAGCCTAGAGAAGAGGAGACTGAGAGGAGACCTTCTTGCTCTCTACAGCTGCCTAAAAGGAGGTTGCAGTGAGGCTGGTGTTGGTCTCTTCTCCCAAATTACTAATGATAAAAGGAGAGGAAATGGCCTCAAGTTGGATCAGGGGAGGTTTAGATTGGATATTAGGAAGAAATTCTTCACTGGGAGAGTGGTTGGGCACTGGAACAGGCTGCCCAGGGGGGTAGTGGAGTCATCATCCCTGGAGGGGTTTAAAACATGAGTGGGTGTAGCACTTGAGGCTACGGTCTAATGGATAGAGAGATGTTGGGATGAAGGTTGGATTCCATGATCCTAGAGGTCCTTTCCAACACTAATGATTCTATGGTGCAGTACTTGGTGCTGCTAAAGAAAGTCTCAGCACTGTAGGGCATTTCTTTTGGGTACAATGACCTAAAAACTTTGCAAACTCATCTGAGATTCTTATTTACAACATTCCTCTTCAGTATTTGTTATTGTGCATTTAGAAACACAAGCTACTTTTCTGCTATCCCTTGATAACAGATCTCTCAGCTGTTTACAAACTCCAAGACCAACTTAAGATTTTACTTCAGCTAGATTGTCTGGATCAGGCTGCAAGGGGCATATCTGTTTATGTATTGGTATGTTAGTTACAAGAGGCTCAGTGGAAAGAAAAGTGAATGATCTTGGACAAGGAAGAGAAGATGAGTGATCAGGACAGGGAGTGCAGTGTTCCCTTGCTAAAAGTGCACTAGTCCATAAAAATAGCCCCAAATGACCCGTGGTGAACTGCAGTATTTTAAGTTATTCCTGAAGATTACTAGAGTAATATTATGGATGGGAAATACAAACATCAGAAGCCCCAAAATGCAGCTCAGATCAGAATATGGCTACTATATGGAAAGGATAAACATAAGGAACAGAAAGAAAAAATTCCAGTGAAAGAAAAAAAATATACTGTGTAAATATTATCATTTGGTTTCACTAACATATATATATAAGTAATTTTCTATTTCTAACTCAAACCCCATGATTCTTCTTGAGTTCAGGGTTTTTTAATCAGTTATCATGATTGTTAAATACCAGGGGAAGAAAAATGAAAAAGAAATTAAATATTTGAATCCCACAAGCCCCCCCAGCAATATGAAGATTATACTCTGCTAAGAAATGCATTTCTTTTTCAGAAAAGGATTGGAATGATGTGCAAGGGGGAAATGTTTATATATTTTTAATAGAAAATGTATTATATGTGACAATTTTGCCACACAAGTTTTACATTAATTGAAACAAGCTGAAATTTTGCTTCCATATTCATTAGGAATAATGAATCTAACATAGAATGTATATATAGTGCAAACTATAAGTTAAGTTCTATACAACACAATAATACACAATGAGATAATTGTACATTATGTACAATCTACACATTAACACCGACGTTTTTCTCTCTCTTTTGTATTCATCACACTCTTTTCTCTTTGCTGTCAATGAAAAAAAGGTGTGTGCTGATACTTTAGCAAAAGATTTGTAACAGCAATGCTCTAATTTGTCTTATTAAGACATCTCCTAATCATAAAGAAAGATTTGACTTTGTTTTTATATATCCTTTACACAAAGACTACTTTGTGCTGAGTAAAATCAGGCATTATCAAGAAGGATGTTTTGAAGATCTCTCATTTACTACATATTAAGGAGAAACATTTTCACAATGTTGAAGTAATGGGAAGACCAGGGTCAGGGTTTTACCCAAAATGTTTTTCCAAAGGAAGTGGAAATTATCCTTCTGCTAGTTCTCTGCTCACAACAGTAAAGAGAGGAGAAAGAACAAAGAAAAGAGGACTAGGTTACTAACAATATCTGCATGGTTTGCAAACTAAAGTACTATTTTACATTAGGTTTCACTTAGGATAGTTTGCTTCCCAGTAGAAGCTGGGAACAAAAGAAGCTTGTCTAATGGTAAAAGTATCTAGAAATGGTTAGAAGAGAAATTTTCAGTCTTAGGTGGAAAGAATTCAGAGAGCTCCGTGTGGAAGGTCCACTAGATAACCTTCATCCCAGACTATTGAAAGGACTGAGATGTGAAATTGTGAGCCCTATAGAAAGTAAAAATCAAAATCTACCAAGTCACACTGGTAATGTCTGACTGAAAAAGAGCAAACATAGCACCTGTGTTTAAAACAGCAAAAAAAATCACCTGGGCTGGTACAGACAAGTGGTAGCCTAACCTCAGGAGCATGGTAAAGCCCTCTGGTGCACTTTAAGGGAAAGCAAACACCACATTTCAACTGTATGGATAATACACACTACTTTTTTTTCCTTTTTTCTATGGAGGATCCCCTTGGGTTGTATAAATGTACAAGTAATAAGATAGCTTGTTTAGTTGAAGTAAGCAGGCAGCTCAGATCCTGAAGAGAGGCACATCCTCTTTAGATCCTTATGGGGATACTCCTTTCCCAATCCTCATTCCTGTCTTTCCCATACTCTGAATGTACAGCCCTTACCCTACTGAGGTCTTTTACCCAGGACATTATTGTGGTGCTCTCCTCTGCTCCCCTTTTTTTTTTAAATTAAGAATCCTTTTTTTATTAAGAATTATTTTTAGTAAGAATTAATAATAAAGTGTAAAATAGATGTTGAAGACCTGAGGTTTTACAGAAATCGTTGATGTGGCAGAGCATAAGAAATTGTTAGCTTACTAGGATAAACTGACAAGTCCAAGAACTGAAAGATGGGTGAAAAAGTAGATAAAGAAAAAATGAAACTGGATTATTTAAAAAGTTTTTGAGCTGGCTGCAAGTTATTGACAGAATCTCTCCAGAATTAGCCTTTCAGATGATTGTCTTTAATCTTTCCTTTAGTAATGTGAACAGTCCAAAGCATCAGTCACTTCCTGCAGAGATAATAAAGACAATTTTTGGTGTTAGTGGCGTGTCAAACCAGTGTGGCATACCTGCACTGCCCACCATCTCCCCACTCTCTTCTTCACTGTGGCAGCCAGGGGAGGAGAGAAGATCTGTGAGTGGCTCCACCTTGAGAGCTGGAGAACAGATATGTTCTGTGCTCAGGCATATGTGGCATGGAGCAGCAGCATGGCTGGAGCCACCTCTATCAGCTCCTGATTTATCATCAGCTTTCCCAGGGATTTGTGAGGAGACCACAAGTCCCGTTTCCTTGTAAACTGCTCCTTCTGCATGCCTCTAATTCTCACTTGTGCAAGATCTCTCATTCTTTTGATCTGATGTACCAGCATATACTGTCTTATTCTCTTGAGATGCTGTAACAACTCAACGTGCTTTGGGTCCTTCTTCTCCAGAGTCTCCGCATCTCCTGAGCAAGCACCTGCTTCTACCTTTACACTTCTCTCAGAGAGATAGACTTTTAAAGAAAATAGACTGCCCCAAGGATATACCAACTTGTTCAGGATATCTTCCAGGGCACTCGCAGGCAGATGGAAGCTTTGCTGCCCCACTTCTAGTAGAAAGAAGGGCCACTTTCCTATGATGTATCTTCTTTCTGTGCCTCCTTTCGTGGATGCCTGAGGGTTTTCAATGGGATGGAGTGCCAGAAGTGGAGCAAGGGGACATGGCCTTTTGTGGAAAGAGAAAAGGAAAGAAGAAAAAATAATGCAGGTCTCCAATGTTTAGCATTTGTTAGGCAAGCAGGTGCAGCAACAGGCCTGGTGTAAGAGGAGGGAACAGATCCAAGGACAACAGAATCCTAGGGCAAGCATGGTAGCTTGCTGTACAACCATGATTATGGACCCAGCCTTGTTTCAGCCTCCTCAGGATTAATGTATCCTCTGTCCTCGCTCTCCAGCCTAAGTACGGCTGACCTGAACTTGTCTTCACCACAGAAGACAGATACTTTTAAACTCTTCAGTTTCCACCCTTTCTATTTTATTCATAAGGTTTCTGCTAAGATTTACAATTATCACCCAGATCTATTCTAGATAATCTCTCCAACACCTCATCTAATTTAATCTAAATGGTGCCCAGCACACAACCTAAACTCATCCTAATTTGCCTCTGTCTCTCTGTGCAGGACCAATATCCACGACTCCAAGATGAGTGTGATGTGGAGTCAGTGATTTTATGTGGAGACACGAGCTCGTTGCTGGTCTGGGAACTTCCAAAAGGCCTGAGTTCAGCAACATTCAAGGCATTTCTGGTGGAGATGGTGGGATTTAGATAGCTGTACGATGGAGATGATCAGCACCAGTGATTTGCTCGGGGGAGAAGTCCCCAGCTTTCTCTTTGCAATGGCTGAAGGCCCTTTTACCCAACCAGTCAAGTTCAAAGTCCTTCAAGCAAGGGCAGAGGTTTCCCTGAGCATTTTTTCAGATAGTGGTTTTAATTCTGCATTTAAATAATTAATAAGTCCACATGATATTTTATCTAAAGCTGGCTTCAAGGTTTACCCAGGAGCCATCAAGGGCATGAAAGGGGCAAGAGGGACTACAGAGGCAGTTTTGGTTAAGGCAGGGGTTAGTACGGAAAGGACTGGCCGCATGATTCCAGCATGCCATTGTTAGATAAACACAAAGGAATGGCCAGGGTTTTGTGCCCACTGCTGTTCTCCCATCACTAAAACACCTCCTGGCTATCTCCAGATACTTTACCATTTAAGAACAGCAGCTTTCCTCCTCCTCCATCCCCTTCCCTAAAATGTATAAATTATTCTCAGTAGTAAAAATCACAGGCACATTTTTCAGTAATAACAGCAAAAAATCCCTTCCCCCTTTCTATAAAGAAAATACCAGAACTTCTAACATACAATTGGGAGCTTATAATAGGAGGCTATTAGTGCGACACTAAATTTGGGCTATTTAAGAGAAGTACATTGTTATGTCTGTTGCTTGATTTGTGGCACATATACAGTTGCAGTTCAAGTTTCCCTGGCACTGGAAGAGAGGTCTGCACAAAATGCCGTGCTAAATTTCAGAGTGGCTACTGATATGCAGAAGGGGTTGGTTTAAAAATAACAAGCCATAACTTATAATCAATGCTTGACACGTCCAGTTTTCTGAAATTAAAAGTGAAAGGCAAGGTTGGTTATTCATGCCACAATCCAGTTGTATTTATTTGCATCTGCGCATTGGAAAATCCGAGTTTACATTTTTAAAGCTAAATAAAGTTGCCTTATGACACTCATATTGTATCTATTACATATTTCACTTCAAAACCTCATCTCTCCTAAAGCCTCTTCAGTGTGCTTGAAGTAGCACAGCAAAAGAAAAGGAATTTTCAATTTAACTAGAGCACTGACATTCTGTTACACAATTCGATCTTGTCTATTTACCTGCTCTTAAAAAACAGAAGACACTAAACAAGGAGGGGGGAAAAAAAAAAATAATAAAAAAAAAAAAAGCTGAATGCATCCAGCCAGCAGTGCCATAGGTGTCTGAATGCATCTGTAGCTTCCCTCTCACTCATCAGTGTAATTGTTGTCATGTTATTCCATTTTTTGATTAGGCTGGTCCGCCAAGCTCCCAGCTTTTTCTGGCCAAACGTTCTTCTGCTGGTTGTCATGGTGACTGCATTGTTAGCGGGGAGAAAGGCTCTGTTGTCTGGCATTGTTCTGTTGTGCTTTAGGTAATGCACGAGGCATCACAAGTGAAGTGGATGGACCTTTTTTGCTCGGCATCATTGCCGAGTATTGAAAATCTCACATAAAAAAGGAGCAAATAGGCCCTGACCAAAGAAATAACCAAGTTCTTTTTCTTTTTTTTTTTTTTTTAAAGAAAGCACACATTATTATAAAGAGGTAAAACAGCACTAGTGATTAACTGAATAATCCAAGGAACAGCTATAGAAATTATATTTATTACGAGAACAATTGAATGTTACTATACAATGCTAACCATTTGGCAATTTAGCTTGAATATAGTTTTTAACTATTCATTGATTTCTCTCCAGCTTGCAATGTCATTTAACCCCAAATTCTATTTCACTTAAAACACTACACTTTAGGAGGTGAATGCAATAATCTGATTTTTTAAATTGAACTTATGGATGTCTGCCTTTTTAAGTAAGCTATCATGGTTAATTACTTTTTATATCACTATTAGAGTATGTAAACACTGATTTTCCCTTCCTCCACCCCCCCCAGGAAATTAGGTTTTACTCCAATATTAATTAAACCATCTGGAAAAAAAGTGTTTAAAATACCAGGCACTACTGACAGGTTTGACTTTGATGTTCAGACGGTTTTTTAAGAGACCTCACAGAAAAATTACAGAAGCCCTGAGAAGTTTCTTTCAAGAGAAGCCCTATCATATTTAAATGATTGCCAGACAAGATACTGGCTTTAAATTCTGATGAATTAACACCTTTTCAACAGCAATTTACATGTTAAAGATGGAAGGTAAACCAAATGTAAATCCCAACTGCCTTAAAACAGTCAACAGCATATGGTTTGAGAGTCTCCACTTTCACCCTGTCTTCAACGTAACCTGCTGATGCCATTAGGGGAAACCAGTAGGGTACCAGTGTTTCTCTCCTGTCATTCCAGGGGGGAAAAAAACCACCTTTCAGAAGAACCAGTCACTGGATGTCACCAAAGTTCCATGGATTTGCAGGCAAAACAGCACTAATTTTTCAATGAAATTCAAGAAATCTTGAAGAATGCATGCATAAATGACTGCTGCAGGTAACCCAGCTTGCTGGAGAAGCTGGCACTCAGACAGCTATGTGTGTGCTCACTGCCTTTAGTGGAGCCACCGAGGTTCACATGCTGTGGCTTTCAGCCAATATCCCACACACGTGGAGTGAGGCGAGATTTCAACTGCTGGCACAGGCAGCTGAAATCTGTAGAGTGGCTTAAATTGGGTTGTAATACCTGTTGACATAAATTTTCCCCCCTTCATGTCTAACATGAGAATGACATTTTCCCTTTTCCTCCTTCTTTATTGAGATTTTTTTTCATCTGGGTTGCTTATTGAGCCCAGCAGGGCTGGTACCATCCTATAACCCATGTGTCTCCTGCACTGGGGGTTGCTGGTGGCATGCTCTTAGTACCTGAAAGAAGTTTTTGCCTCTCAGGTGCTCAGCTCCTCCATGTATTGGATTCGGAATCTGAAAAAATAGTAAGAGATGTTGATTTCCATGCAGGGGAACTCATACAAATGCATATTACAGGGAGTAACTCTTTGACTAATGCCAAAATAATGTAGGTGAAGATGGAGAAAAGAAAAATGTGCCATGAATAGGAAACTTTTTAATAACTGTTATATGTAACAGAAAAAGGGATTGTCCTTTGGGGAAAAAAAGATTGTCCTGTCATGGGGTCCATGTGCTTTTAAAGCTTAAGAGTGAGGATTTCAAAATAACTAAATTACCTGGTCATCTGTGCCACAATGGATATTACATCCCCAAATCCCTTGTCATTTTTAGTTTTCTCAGAAATTACTTTTAAAAGTTAGAGAAATTGGTAGTCTGCAATTTGCCAAGGAACACTGAAGTACAGTGACTCTCTTACTCAGAGTTCACCTTGGACTCCATCTGGCCCTGCATTTCACAAGCACTTGCAAGCCCAGGCTCTGTCTGCAACAACAATCCTGCCTCTCTGTGCCCCTCTGCTGCGAGGTGCTGTGTCCAGCACCTCCCGCAGTGAACACGCCTCAAACACCTCCCAGACTGAGTAGTAAATCAGGATTTACCCCACTCACATCTATGCATACAGATGATTTCCTCACATGGCAGAGGCAGGTCTCGCACAGCCTCACATCAGCTAATGCCAGCCTCATCTATGGCAGAGGTCTAATTCCTGCTAAATTCCCAATTCTCTTTTAATTCTATGAAATTACTATATAGCCTTGTTCACTTTACCCTTATTAAATTCAGGAGAGCTTTTCCATAAGGGATAGCTTCAGAAACATTAAAATAGGACAATTGCTGGTTTTTGGAGAGCTCTATTGCAAGTGTATTGCCTTCTCAGCTGGAAAGGATGATTACTGATGTCTGAAAAAGGTACTTACAGCTTAGTACACAGTAAACATGTATTCTGTTTTTCTTTTACTCTGTTAAACAATATAATACATAGCAAAAATCTACAGAAATAGCAATCAAAACAGACACACTTTAAGAAGACTTCCAATGCTTCTTAATTTGTACTTCATTCCTCCCATCAGCATTTCCACCCGCATTCATCACTGAATATTCATTCTTGCTTCTGCCTTTGGGTTGCATGTGGCAGCAGCCAGCAGAGTTACACAGGTATTTTAGTGAAGGGGATGGCAAGACACCCCTACCCCACTCCTGCTGCAGCTCAGGAGGGTCCCCAGCCCCTCTCTGATTTGGGAGCGCTGAGCTCCCCTCCAGCCCCCTCTCCCCAGCCTGATGCACTGAGAGCTCCCCCTCCTGTTACAGTCAACCTTAACTGCAGGCAAAAGAATTAAAATGAGGTAATAATATTAATAATTCCCCTCCTCAATTCAAAAAAGCACATCTGGTGCTTTTCAGAGCCAGACAAAGCTGCTTTTCTGCCATCCTCTCCTGAACATCAATTAATAACTTGGCAACAAAAAGAAAATAAGATTTTGTTCTGCATACCTAACAGTCACAAGTGACAGGGAGAGAGAGAAAAAAAGGAACTTGGTCCAGATAGGGATCAAGGAAAAGAACAGAACTGCCAAATCTTCTGCGTTTCTGCATCTCAACAGGGCTTATTAGGTCAAGCAACAGTGGCACACCTACTGTGGCTGTGCAATTTTCAGACCAGGGTTGTTTCACTTTCTTTTAACTTGAAGTGCACAAAAAATGTGTGACTCTTCACACTCTTCTGGGTAGATGGTGAGTAGTTTACTCCCAGGCAACTGCTCAAGCCCAAAAGGTGATTCCAGACCTTACTGTCAACATTCAACTCCAAAACCACAGCTCAAATTCTTAATAGGTGACTCCCCTTCCAGAAGGTCTAAAATCTCTCCTAATACAAGCAGAAAATACACAGAATTCTGAGCCCATGGTCCTACACAGCTCCATACCCTGCATATATCACACAGTGAGGCTGAAGATGATGAGGATGAAGACCACTTCCCAGTTATCCAGAGCAGTTAGAGCTCCCTTTGCCTAGAGAGCCAAAAATAAAGTTCAAAGGAGACTTCATAAAAGAAAAATCCCAAGGATGGAATATGACGTGCAGAAGGACTAGAGTTTGTTACAACCATTTGTACAACATTAAGAGATACAGGACTAAACTCTGGCACTCTGTGCATGTCCTCAGTGGCCCAGGGTCTCCCATAAGGCCAGATCTGCAGGCCAAGGTCTGGTGGCCATCAGAGCCTGCACACCATAAAGCTGCCTTCTTGGATGCACATTCAAACAAGGGGCGACTTTCACCATCGCATTTTGTGTGTGATTGATTCCTGTTTCCCAATCTGACTCTAAGAAAGTTACTAGCACCAGAAAAAACCCTATGGAACTTCTCAGGATGATGAACATCCACAAAAAGGAAGGAGCAGGGTCACTAAAGCCCACCAAATCAAACCCAAAAGGGAGATAAAATTAAAGGAATAATTTATCAGCTTTTAAAAAAGGGAACTCGTGCCATATGGTGCTGTTGTTGTCTATAAGCACCTGTAGTCCTCAGTTTTTCAGTTCTCACTGGAGAGACAGGTTTTGAAGTTACTGTTATTGGCATTCTTCTTTTCAACTCAACATTTCTGCAAATTCAGTAACTCAGCTTTCTGTCTTTCCTTTAGAATTTCCCTCTGATCATGCCTTTGTCCCATCTTGGTAGCAGCTATTTTCTTCCCTTCTGTCTCCACTTTATTTTGCCTCCCTTTTTAACCCTCAAAGAAATTTAGAGTGTGAATTCACTCATGTAATTTCAGTCCCAATTCCAAACTGAAGTTCTTCTTGGGAACCCATTCTTTTAATACCCAGACACCTTATGGCTATTCCTGATGGTGCAAGGTACATAAACAGCTGTATATTTTTAAAATCAAAACAACATGAGAATGAGATGAGAAACATATGAATGCACATTTAACATCAAACATAATCATATATTTTATATCAGATGGGAAAATGTCTTCTCATAGGATGGATTTTTACTAGACATGAAGTGAGCTTCATTACAACTAAATCAGATCCAGAAAAAAACATGTGGAAAGAAAAATATCTAGGTGCTGATAAACAGAGATTTTTAAGAAAGAAAAAAATTAAATCAAATATACCAAAACATGAGATTCAGCAAATTAGAAGTATGCCCACTCTTCAAACTTGCTTTAAAATGACTATTTTATTTTTATTCTAGAACTAACTGTCAGACAGAACAATATAGGGAAGGGAACTGTGTTAGCTAATCTGCTGTAATCCTTCCAGCTCTTTGAAAGCAAAACAAGCGGTTGATAAGCAGGGTCAGGCTGGGTCAGGATTTCAACAGGAGACATCTAAGGAATGCCTAGGTGCTTCAGGAAGGGGATGTGGGTGATTTAGCAAGCGGGCTAAATCAGCAAGCTTGCTCTCCCCACCACTTGGGGTAGGGAGCAAAGGGAGCAGACCATGTGCTGCAGAAGGGGTACCCTTTTGGGAGGGATAAGTGTAACAGAAATGATGACTGAGGCATTATTTTGCCTATCAGTGGCTTTAACTAAACCCAGCTCACTGAAGTACCTTTTGACTTGCTGACGGATGGATAAACTGTTTCTCACACGCAGCCCTAAAATCTGTAGGGTGATGGGTGCTAAACTGCACCATAAACCATATTGCCAACCCGTTGTCTCGAGTCACTTCTCTCCCAGGCTCTTGGAACATTGGAAGAAATATATTTCTGCAAAGTGCTTATAAATGGCAGGAATACCAGCGGCTGCACCCATTACAGCTATCACCCCATCAACTCTAGCGTTGGTTTTAACAGCTCCTGATATGCAATATCAGCAAATAGTTTTAATTCATGTGCCATGAAGCTCTCATCTGAACTAGAACAATCAATGAGATAAAACTATTTCAGAAGTGCATACCTCGGACTTCTGAAACTTTATATAGGCTGTGCTGGCAAAAACCAACCTCCCTCAGAGAAAACATTTCATTGAGAAGTCACTATCGGGGGGTTACTGAAAGAAATGCAGCAGTTCCAATGAAAAGAGTAAAAGCCTCTCTCTCAGACCTCATTTCATGCTTTTTTGTTTCCACTGAGCATATTTTAAGAACTAATCAGCCTTATAAAAGGTACCACTGTTAATCTACTGTTTGTCTTCGTCTTCACTGCAGCTGCTTAGTAGATAGAGAGCAAACAAAACCAGAATTAAGGTCATTCCATTTAAATCCTTCAGAGTGGAAGACAAGGACTAAATTATTGCCGAGAATTACATGAAGGAAAAGCCCAGGATAAGATAACTATTGTTTATTATTTGCCAGATCTATAGTGGCACTGCATTTACATATTTGTGATGGGATTACATTAGCATTTTATGAGATTAATTGGTAGCATGGGTAGATTCTCTGCTATACTGTCCACACAACTTTAAAGTACACTTCTGTGCTTTCCCAGACCATATGCAGTACACATGGCTAGTGAGAAATAACCCAAACCTGCCAGCTAGGGAGCAGTTGTTACACATGAAATGTAATGACATTTTTTCACATAAATAAAATACAAAGGACATTATTACATTTCATCATACAGCATAGGTCTGAATGGCACAGGATCATAGTAAAGACCTTAATGGATGATTTTGCTTTCTTTCACGACACCTTATACCTGTATTTTCACATCTTTAAGGCAGAAGGAGCAATACCACAAAAGATCTCTTTTATGCTAGTAACAGGAAATCATTTCAGAGTACTCAAATATGAGTAGAAAATGAGTGGTCAAATGAGTAGAAAATCTTTTGGCCATCAAAAATCCACAAGCTTTTCCTGCAAATTAGGAAATGTTCCCAGGGAGCTACTCTATAAATAATACATGGGAGGTTTTAGTGTAATCTTTAGTATGAGAACATGCTTTCTTTGAAGCCAACAGTAATACCACTTCTAGAAGGAAATGCTGTGTGAAGAGAGAATCTTGCAGCTCTTTCCCACTTTAAAATCAAGTTCATTGGCTCCACAGTATCTCCAGCCCCCAGGAGCCTGATGGCTACAAGGTATGAGTCAGCTCCATCACTCCAACCTCTCCAGTGGCAGAGGTATGTCCTGGCTTAGCATCCCATGCCAGCTCAGGCTTCCTGTACTCAGCCTCCATGAGCCTCACTCAATACCAAAAGTGGTCAGAAATTAAATGGCACCAGGTATCCACAAAGAAAAGGAAAGGAAAGGGGTATTTTCAGGTGGTTGAAGGACCCCACCTACTTGATGCAGGTGTGAGATGAGATGCTCCCTGTGTTGCGATCTGAGCTGGGGAAAGCCATGTGTTCCAGTGAGAGGGTTGGTCGCTCACACCAACATCCTTCTTTTTTCAAGCAATGATTTTGATAGAAGATGAGTCTCAAACACCAAATCACCATGGATTTACTGATAACCTGGAAATAATCCTCCTTTTCCCCATTCCTTCCTCCCTCCCTCCTTTCCCCCCACTACAAGAACAGCAAAGCTTTGTGAGGAAGGTTTGCATCAGACCCTCAGATAGCCTAGGAGCACACCAAGTCAATTAGACCATGGGGTTTTTTTGTCACATCCCTTCTAAAAATTCACCTGCACATGTTTAATTTTAGATATCTCTCCTGGGCTGCAATATCAGGAAAAAAGATGAATTGCAACAGAAGGTGAACAGTAGGTGGGTGATAAATCTTCCAAGTATCAATAAGTCACTGACAGCAGCAGAATTTCTGATAATACATGCAAATAAGATTCCAGGAGCAAGAATAAAACTATTTCCCTCCCCCCTTTTTTAAGGTGTACAAAATGGAAAACACTGCTTTGTGTTCTAATCTTCTCTGTGGAATATGCCTGTCTGTGTTGGGAAACCTAACCTAGGTCTGCAGACTCCATAAACCCCCCCCACTCTGTTTATCTGTTTAGGACACACACAGCTTTAGTTTCATACTGCCAAGGGCTTTAAGGAAATAATGGTTGTATGCAATCACCTATTGGATGTAATAAAGCTGAAGATAACAGGTGTTACTGCAGTCACTGAAGAAACACATAAAAACCCTAAAACTGCAAGAGGTGACATCTACAAGAAATGTCTCTTGCATTCTTACATCTCTGAAATGTATTTTGACACAAAAACGCCACTAACATAGGTCACCATAGAAGAGTTACAAGGATGAGGGGACTATGCAAAACACAGCTAGAAATTTGTAATAGCAGGGAAATGTTTGACGTGCATATACAAATGGAAACCAAAAAAAAGATTCTGAGCCACATGCTGAAAGGAGTCTGAATGTATCAACGCAAAAAAAGCCCCAAAGCTCCACTATTTTTTAGAATATTGTAAACCTGAGCTTGGTATTCAATACCCTCTGTATCTGAAAACACATGAGCACACCTCAGTCTTCTCTTGTACATCTATAAGGCCAGAAATCCTTTCCGCCACATTCCCTGTTCTTTCTGAGAGATGCTGCTGCTGTCTTGTTTCTTGTTACAACCATCTTCAACCATGACATTTGTGTGCCATTTCAAGCACTAAAATAATATGACACAGAGGTCTGAGCTCTTCCTCTGAGGACCACTGACTCGATAGGACAAAACAGAGTCTGGCCAGAGAAGAACAAAAAGTCCTGATGGAGAGGCACAAATAGAGAAAGACATTTTGCTTCTAGACTTAATTTGTTGTAAAGGATTAATCAAGAAACAAGTCATCAACAGATGTATGTTGGCTAATGCATTTCTGTCAGCAAGACACAGGCTGGTAAATGCTGCAACTGCCAGTTCTCCTGTGGGCTTGAACTTTCAGCTGATGGTGTACCAAGTCTAGAGCATAAAGCAGGAATAGAAGACTTGGAAAAGAAATGTAGCACAACACAAAAATTAGTTGCAAGGTTTGATGAGATTTCCAAAAAAATACACTAAAAATAAAATCCTAAATGGCTTTAGGTATCAATTGTAAAACACTCCTTAATGTATCTGTTTAAGCTGAGCAAGTAGTTTGGATAAAAAAGAATAAAAGGATTGTATTTGGGTTGTGATTGTAGTTAAGTAACTAAAAAGTTATTTATTTGTAAATGTTAGTCTCTTGAAAGGAAGTTTCATAGAGGTTGAATTAATTTATCTAACATAAAGAAGGCATTATACTTGCAACATGTAAATATTGACTGACTTAGCTAATGAGTGGCTGTGTATAAACAGCCTCATTTTTTATTTCAACTGGAGTCTAGAGCAGACAGCTTTGTATATTTTACAGTCTCTTGTACCTGAGCCAACAATTGATAGTGCAGGAGATCAAAGCTTTGATACAGAGATGCCAAGCAATTTGTGTATAAATGTGCCCCTTAAAAAGCGATAAGAGCACAAAAGAAGTTTTAAGATACTTTCACCAGGATTTAAATGGTAAATAGCTAATTACTCTGATGAGCTCTGTTAAAGTTGTGTCCAATGCTAAAAATGTACCACAAATAGAAGTTCAGAAAATGCTTTCTATTTTTTTTCCCCACAAGATTTGTAAATGAGAAGATATTTTACCTTAAAAGCAGCCACAGTTCATTCTGTCCTCAACGGGAATATTTCATTTAACTCCTTAATTATTTCTTCAGGTTTTATGCAGTGGGCTAGGATGTAATTTTGGCTGCATAATTTAACTGAGATTTTTAAGGACACAAGTAAGAAACAATGTCTTCAATGGCCATAAGATGCTCCCTAGTAATGTCTGCTCAATTATTATCACCTTATTAACACATTAAAGCCATTATTGACACATAGACTAATAATATTCAGTCCAAGACTCAAGCCTCTTTGTGATTTCTGCTTGATATTGCTTGAATGGTTGAATTACAGGCACAACTGCTTTATACCTATATAAAAAAGTACTTGGCTTCTTCACTTCTTATTGTGCAATAAAAGACAATGCAGAAGTACAAATGTAACACTCACTCTGGTTCTTAGATTTTAACATTATAACCCTCACTCTTGACTTGTTTTCTCACACTGTATCAATAAATTGGCTAGAACTAAAGGGAAAGGTGAATATCTGAACAACAGACACTTAGTTGCTGCTGTGTAGTAGCAGGAGGCACATAGGCTGGAAAGGAATGGAGAGAGAAACGCAGCTCTCCATGAAGATGTGTATTTTAAAACCCCAGAATAAAGTAGCATCACACACTAATTCTGCCTGGTCACAAACAATGCAAGGCAACAGTCTACCAAACTCTCGACCAAGTTCAGGGGAGACTTGTGTCTGAACGTGTCCTGTGATGATTTTTAATAAGGGGATGCTTTTTAACACACTGCTATCTTATGTAGCTAACCATACTTGCATTGTAAGATCAGCCTGGGTATAAGAGGCAGAAGAGGTACGACACTCACCCTGTACCTGCGATGCTGTTAGCAAAGAGCGAAGAGCACTGGCTGCAGCAACAAAGGAGAGGACCAGGCAGGGGTGGATGATCCCAAGCTCTGCCTATGTATGTGTGCATGTGTGTGCTTGCGTGCACATGCATGTGTGTGTGTTTGTGTGTGTCTGCAGAGCAGTGTGAAGGGAGTGCTGTAGCATCGAAAAATACACCCACTCCACTTTTAATCCATCTAGCTCTGACAGTGAAAGCAGTGCAAGTATGCAATCCAGGAACTAGAGTACATCCCAGACTCCAGCAATCCGAGCAGTAACCCCTGCAGAAGTCTGTGTTTGACCTCCTGTTGCCATTGCACTTTCAGCTCCAGCACAGACTTTCAACTCTGCAGCAGCAGTTTCCCAAGCGTAGGCAGGAAGCTAAAACACCACACTTATTGCACCTCTTCACTTTCTCTGTGCTTTGGGGGAAATCTGAACATAGACTTTTCTCCCCAGGCATGGATTATTTTACCTAGATGTAATGACATAGGCCTAGAAAACTTATTTGAATATTTTTTTCTCATTTACTCTAAGTCAAAATGTTGCAGTAATTAGAAACAAATACCAAGTGGCTACAAAGCCCTTTACTGCTCTATCTATAAATAGCTGTGCTCATACTTGTTATATTGCAATACAATCCCAGGCCAGCAATAGATGAGAAATTAAATAAAATTAACAGAACAGAGTCCTAAAATTAACAGAAAGACAGAACTGGGCTTTGCTGCCAGTTAAATCTAGATTTCACACAAGGAGGGTGATCCTGCCAAGGCACCCTGAGATTTCCAGGCAGAAAACACTATAGCAGAGTCAGGCACAACTGTTGCTGCTCCAGGACTATTTTCTGGCTCTCACCAAGGTCAGACAAAGCCCTAATGCAAAAAGGGGAACAGGATGGGAACCTCGTATAACAGTACAGGTGCAGTGATGGGGGGGCAGGCTGCTTTCTGGAGCCAGAGGATGTATCCCTGTGGACAGGATAGGTTTCATGCAGCAGCCTGGCTCTTTAATGACAGTTATATATATAAAAAAAATTAAATCAATCTATTAACATCTTAGATTCATGGTATATATTCAGTCCTTGGCCTCCACAATACCTGCACACTCAGACGTACTTAGAAAAACCCATGATAAAAAAAAAAATAGTGACTAATAGCTGAATGTCTATAATTTCCTACTGGATTTTCTAGTCAAACTGAAAAGGAGTGGACACAAGACCTGGGACAAAAATTTTGTCTTCACCTGATTCAAGTGTGGACACAGGGCAATAATAATAATAATAAAAAAAAGGATAGCAAATATGTCCTAGAGTGAAATAGTAAATATGTTGTATTTATTTAGCTAACTACCTGGGGTAAATACTAACAGGTAAACTTCTAACTTTGCCACAGTCTGCAAGTGCCTGTGCAGGAATCAAAAATGTAATAAAAGCTTCTGCAGTCTGCCAAGGAAAGGTGCAACAAGCTCTGACTGCTGGAAGTTGGACCATGGAAAATTCAAGCTTGAAATGAGGTATGGCAGATCCTAATTAGTTACCAAAACACTTCAGTGAGGATCGTGGTGACTCTCTGGGAATTATAAAAGCAAGTTGAACTGTGCTGTTTTGGGAACATGCTCAGTTTCCTGGGAGGTGTCATTCAGAGGACCCTACAGCATCTCCGTGCTATGCAGGCAGGATTTCACTTAGCAGAGCCTATTACAACATCCTGGCCCATCCTCACCACAGTTTCACAGTCAAATAATGTATTGTTTTAACCCAGAATGGCAAAACCAAAATAAATAGGAAAGAGAAAACAAAAACCAAAACAAAACCCACATACAAACAAAACAACAAAAAATCACCAAAAAAACCCCAACCCCAACCAAAAAACCACAAACAACCCCAAAAACAAACAACTCAAACTAAAATTTCTCGTAAGTTTATCATAACTTCTTTTCCCTACTCTAGCATCTTAGACACTCCTGATATTGGTTAATTATTCTCCAAAGTTTGGCAAGAGAGCCTTAGAAATTTCTCAAAGTGGCATATTTCCTGTTCCTTGCTATCTGAGAGCTTTACCACAGCAATTTCAAGCAGTTTCCTGAGAAAAAAAACATTCCTTTCATCCTCTGTCTTCCTGCCCATCAATATCTCACTTTCTGTGGTTGATCCTGGGAAATCATATGGTCATGCAGAGGCTTAAGTAATTTTAAATCATTTCTCCACCCTCTAGACACGTGGCTTCACTTTTTTTTTAGCTATGTAGATCTCTATTAGTAGATTCTTAGCTTTTGGATGTGTTGCAGTGTAATCTCTGCTGGCAGCTAAACACCATGCAGCCACTCACCGGCTGCTTCCTCACACTCCTGTGGGATGGGAAGGAGAATCAGGAGAGATAAAAAAGGTAAGAAACCAGGGGTTAAGGACAGTTTAATAAAATAACATAAAGAGAGAAGGAAACAACAATACTAATGATAGGACTAATGAAATGATGACAAAGCAGGTAATAGGAATGGGGAAGGCCCTACCTGCTCCCAAGATGCCAACTTTCCCTGCTCTGGCCACACTGAGGCTACACACTAGTTGAAAACAGCTGAAATATAGTTGAAACTAGTTGAAAACAGGCACCCCACCCGGGCCAGCCTTCCTCTTATATAGGGGCCTGACTCCGTAGGGTATGGAATATCCCACTGGCTGGCTCAGTTTTTCATCCTGGCTCTGACCCCTCCCAGTTAGACCAGCAGCTGTTTGTGGGAAGTAACCCAAACAGATCCCAGGACAGGATGTAATGCCTCTTTTATTTTTAAATCTTGTTCCACAGCCTTAAAGAGAGCCAGTAAATTTAAAATGATAGAGCAGTTGTTAATCACACGTATGTTCAACACTACAGATCCCCAAAAATATTTTTTTTGGAGAAGAGAAGGGAGAAGAGGAGGGATGGTGAGTGTGAACATCTCTGCACTGGTGGCTGAAGGGCCAGGGACTGCCCTTGTCCTTGAACAGTCCTTCACATCTAAAGAAGTCTGTAATACTTGAAAATCTACTCCTTCGCTGTTAAAAAGACTGAAATGATTTATTACTTGGCAGGCAATTACAATTTATGCAGATTGAACACTAGAAGGTGTTTCTGCTAGGATTTCACCATTGTCTGGTATTTTCCAAAGTCTGTAGATCTGATGATGTGGTCGATTTACATTAGCTTTGAAATTATTGACCTGTTCTTTACACGGGTAGCAATTTACATGATCTGCTAATTCACAGAGGCCAAGTTTTATCTCACTTTCAATTACTCAATAACATAGAATCAAGCCAAATCTAACTTTGCCTTCCAATTCTGATCCCATGTCTTACTAGTTCTAGAAAGAGATATTCCAGAAACTATTGTGCACTTATTTTGCAGGCTAATATCTCATTTTTCTTTAAGATTTTTTTTCTGTTGAGGAGACTATTCATACTTTTGGACAGTGCACATTCAAACAATAGGATAGAAGTGCATCTATATGGGATACTGGATGATACTGTTATCTCTTTCTGAGCACATGAGCAATTGAGCTGTTTCTGCATGTGTTGTCTAATATAGGTCTCACTGTGCAAGAGATAAAGTGGGTAACTCCAAAATTACTATAATCATCTCATAATGAATACCTGAAGAACCCTATGCACATCACCACTAACAAGGGGAATCTCCTGCTCCTTTAGGAAAGATTAAAAGTAGCCTTTTTTGTTTGGGGTAGCAAATAATTTTTAATTTATTATTATTTTTTTTCACAAACAGATATTCTTACAACCTAACTTAAAAAAACCCAAGCATACCAATGCAAACTGTAGCATCCCATTTATTAATAACACTAAGGATTTCTAATGTGGTGCTATGTAATGCCTAGATTTGGGGTAGATTCCATTGGACTGGACATGCTTACCTCCTCTCTTAGAACCTTCTGCTATTTCTTGCCAGAGCCCCCCAGTAAATTTTTGTGTGTCCTTTAAATTCTTAATATTTTTTACTTTAAATATCTGTGGTGTTCCTACAGAAGTGCCATACTAGGCCACTTTAGATCCCCCACAATTCTGTAACAGCAGAACCACACCTCTTAATTCTTTAATTAATTTAATAGCTACACTTTACTGCAAGAAATCTCCCCAAATGCTAAAGCAATAGGAAGAGCAAAACTATTCAATGGCAGAAATACAGATCAGCTGTTGAGGCCAGAAACTGCCCAGGTGACATAAAGGGTCAGTGGAAATTAAGTAAGGTTCCTCTGTCATGACCAAACGAGTTGTCTATAAATCACCAGCTAATTAGGCCAGCAAAGAGTTACTTTAGAAAGAGCATGAAGATTCTTTTTCATACCATTGCTCTTGCTACCTATAAATTATGTATTTGAAGTGTACATGGTCTTCCAGCACATTCAAGCATTAGTTATCCTTTTAATTATACTTCACCCAAAGGAGAGAAGGAAAATCACTCATCATCTAACCTGAGACTGCAGATATCACGAGTCAGAAGAGGAAAAAAAAATAGATGCCTCATAATATAACACCTTCATCTAATAACTGTTATTACTCCAGCACCAAATAGGTGATATGAAAATGAAATTTAAAACCACCACTTAAAATTTAAGATCAACCCAGAAGAATTGCAAAAGGTGGATTTCCAGATAATTATGGCACTCTGAGTTGTCTGTAGTCCTAGCAATTGGAATACTTATATAATTCTCTGGGAAATAAATGTGTTTTTTTCTGATTTTCCTGCAAAAATAAAGGAAGAAATAATCAAAGATCATTAGAAAATTCAAACTAAACACTGATATTTATTTTAAAATTTCTAATCACAGTGAAGGATGCTCTGCTTTTGAGTAAAGCATAGAAGCAACATACAATGGCTTGACATTTTAAAATAAATCCTTTCTATATTTACACGTCGAATTCAACCCTAGATAACCACTAAAACCTAAATTCCAATTGCAATCCAGTTACAATGCACACCAAGCACAAAAGCCTTCTAATGATCTTTGATTAGTTCTTTATTAAATTCATCAAGGGAGCAAAGAAAATTTAATAATCTTCACCATTTGTCATCTTTCTGATTACAGTTTTGATTAGAACTTTCAGCTTTTATTTTCTTCTTTTTTAGTCATTGCTATTACTGGGAGAGTGTTTCTTTCCTCTAGTTTAAGAAGAACTAGAGAGGGCAAAAGAAACGAATTGGTATCTCTGGCTGTGTATTTAACTAGGTGCTCTCATGCCCTGAAAAAGGCTAGCTAAAAATATAAGAGCTCAAAAAATGCTAAATAACACTTAAAAGAACATCTCCATATTCACACCATACACATTCTCAGAGACCCAGTAAATAATACCTTGCTTAACTAATCAGATACCTTAAAAATATCTTCCAGATAGATTTCTGTAGAAGGAAAAAAAAAAAGAAAGCCAATGTTTGAAGAGGAAACTTCAGTTTTTAAAACCATCCATAAATTTATTCTACTATTTTAGTATTCAGTGTTATGACTCAGTTATTTAATGCAAACAATTAAAAAGATGCTTTACTGTGCGCTACTGATATCTTTATCATAAAAACCCAGAGGGAAAAAAAATTAAATCATCTAAACAGATAAAACAATTTTCATAACACCATACACTGTGAAAAATGTATATTTTTTATATTCCAATGCCAATCCTGCCCTGTCACCATGCTGTGTGAGGCAGGCCCAGACTGACCCAGAAACCTGCACTCGAATTCCCATAGCAGAGGACAGACCTGAGTCCAGGCTGTGGCTTGTGATGCCTCTGTGTAGGAGGCTTTTCCTGATAATGATGGGAAATGAGGGAGGTAAAGGGACACCAGGCTCGTTCCAAGGTTATTGCACAGAGAATTGTCTGCACTTTACAATAGAGTGTTGCATATATTCAGAATTTCACACCAGGGGATGTTGCAGTGGTATCTTTCTGAATGTAAGGTAGAGAAAAAAAAACTCTGTTGGTACTGAAAAATCTTTGTTACTACTGCAAAAGAGAAATTCAGCAGTCTTACACAGACTAAGGCAAAACTGAAATCATTATAGAGGAACATGTTAAATACCCTGGGTTCACAAATGCACAGCATGGCCTCTCAGCCAGGACACCTTCTCCTGGCTCTTCACAGTCACCAGATTGTTCCTTCAGTCACCCCTGCAGTACTACTGCTGACTTAAAGCTTAGGGAAGGCAGCTTCAATTACCTTGTACATTGCTTGGAGGGATGTGCTTCAGAGTTGCATTAGGACCACAGTCTGAAGGCTCACCATGACCAGAAATGGGGCATCAGTCACTGTTAATACAAGCAAATACAATTCTTTATTTATAAACTCCAAAATAGACAACACAAAAAGATTTGTAAAAGCTCAGGGGGCAACAAGGAAGTTAGAAATGCACTTATTTCATTTTTTCCCATTACCCCACCAAAAAGACCTCTCTCTTTAGCTCTCCTTAGTGTTGTGGACTTAACCACTCTGGTCCAAGGGAAGATCCCCTCTTGTTCACTGCACAGATGAAAAAAGGGCTTTTCTCTGCAACAGAGACATCTCTTACAGCTACCTCTTTGAATTGTGCTTGACAGTTCTTCAAAACTCGTATCTCTTTCTCCTCTTGTGCCCCCACATACTCCACGGGCAGTTGCAATACTGTCACCCAAACTGTTCACCAGTTTACTACTGGAAAGCAAGGGAAAAACCCCTTCTGTGTCTGAGGAAAATGGTAGGGAAAAAACCATAAATAACCCACTAAGGGATGAAACTCTCCTTCCTAGCAGGAGAAAGGCTCTGCACAAGTGCCTGAAGCCTTCGTGCGTACAGAGCCTCGGATTCCAAGTGGACAGAACTTCCCCATCCTGAGCAGCCATTCACCTCTTTACCAGCCAACCTTTGTCTTGATACATGGGCAGACACTTCTCTCCTGAGCAGGGAACACTGCTTAACTGCACCATCCACAGGAGGTCTTTCAAGTGTTCACGAAGTGTTTACAAGGGTTTACAACTACCATCAGCTAAAGGACCTCTCTTTTAGTGCTGGCAAAGGGACACCAGCCAAAAGCTAAAGGAAGAACAACTCCACTTCCCAACACCCAGGGACATATTTCATTTATACAGTTTGTACCATACGAGGATTTCAACATTTTTGATTGTTTCTAATGTACCTTTTTCCTAAGCTAACAGCTTGTCAGTACAAGAACACCTCGCCCTAAAATAATTTATATTTAAATAAATGAAAACCTGGACTTGAATAATAAAAAAAAAATAGGTTTAGGGGTTTGGGGCTTTTTTGCATTGTAGGTTTTTTGTTTAGTTGTTTCTTTGTGTTGGTTTTGTGTGTGTTTTCTTTGTTTGGGTTTTTTTTTTGTATGTTTGTTTTGTGCTGTTTTGTTTGGGGTTTTTAATTATTTTTTTTTGTTCTGGTTTGTTTGTTTTGTTCTTGCTTTTTTTCCCCTCAGGTTTCAGGCCACTTTTTAACATTATCTCATTATAAGAACTGCTTTGCAAAACCAAAATGCTTATTGTGATGTTTACAATATGCCTTATTGCAATGCTACTTAACGTTAACCCCTGTATTTTTCAAATCTTTGCATTTCTGAGTACATAAATGAGCACTTTCCCTAACTAATTGGAACCCTTTTTTTCCCCCTCACAGGCTGTCTACAATCTCTTAAACAGTCTACACAATTATGTGATGTTGCAAAGGCAAGAGATTACATTGCAGCTTTCCCTTGTGCATAGCGATGTATTTGTCATGTGGCCCCGGAGGCAGCAGTCATTTGTTTCTATCATATTTGGCTGAATTGTAGCAGCAAGGGAAAAAATGAGGAGAAGGCATGAAAATAATGAAGATATTTAACATTGTTTTTTGTCAGTAAAATCTGTACACGTCTTCACTGTGGAAGATTCACGATGTGACATCATCACTAGGAAATTAAAGGCTGCATTTTTTAAATATAATTTTTTAGTCAGTGTGAAAAAAAAATTAAAAAATCTCCTATACAAAGAACTTGCAGAGAGGCAGAAATGGCAAAATCTGTAGAGGAGCTGATAGCATCATTGAGAAGTCAAAGTTTTACTCCTCCTAACTGCTCTTTATTAGAAAATGATTTATTCTGTATAAAATAGGTATTCAAAATGATGATGGAATTAATCAACTTGTTAGCAGAGAAAGTATTGAAATAACTTCACGGTTGGCATAGCTAGTTGTCGGATCAGCTCTCCCTTTCATAGGCACTTGTTATAACAGGCAGGGGGCTAACCCTCTCAGACATGGAGCTAATCAGTCCTTGAAAGTCACTTCATCCATTGGAGTGGAATAATGTACTCTAGCATCGTTTGTCCACCTCTACCATTTGGAGTGATGTTATTTAGATTGTCCATTTTTGCCTCATCAGCTCCCATTTCAAAGAATTATAATTCTTTTGACAGTATCTTTTATCAGAATGTCAGGTTAAATGTATTGTCTCATACTATCTGATTTGTAGCTGGCATTGTTAAGACCAGTCAGTGAATATATAGTAAGATAAAGAAAAAGCAGCTGCATAGTTGGAAAGGCTATTCTTTAAGCTTGATTAAGTTCTCACAAAAAGAGAGTCTGGACAAGAAATAAGATCACTATTAATGACCAAGAACAGTATTTCCAGAAAAAGTTAACTTAATCAACCTGCTGAACTGCAGGGTCCCCTTACAATTGCCATGCAGATGCCGGTAGCTGGCTGGGCACATGTGCCTGCCCACCCGGCACGAACAGATGATCTTTGTCTCATTCTGCAGTATTTGTTGCTTCTCTCCACACCACGACTGGCTGCTTTCTCTATCTGCAAGAACTGGTTCTTTTCCTGAGTCTGGGCTAAGCCTAATTGAACATGGCTAGATTCCTTGGCCCCAGATGACATTGCTGAGCTTGGAGAAGACAAAAGCTGAGGGACAAGGATAACATATTTTTGTTTCTGCTACTTCCTTTTCCTCACTGTCATTCAGTGATATTGGCAAATAAAATGATCACAAAGAAAGGTGGTTTACAGAAGAGGTACCTCTTTCTCCTAGCCCTTGGATATTTCCCCTTGGGAAATTCCCCAGGTTTCTATTTCTTGGATAACTCTATAAAACCAATCTCACTGGCACTTTGGGGCTTTGGTAGTAGCTGTTACCAAGCCCTTTAAAGTAGCTTCACAATTTAAGCACCCCTCAGTCAAAAATCCCAGTGTTGTTCTAATAGTCTTTCAGACTTTTTACTACTGTAGTGAATCTAGTGAACTGTGTATTAACAAGGACAAGTGGAGATTGTATCTCACATATTGTTCTTCTAGCTGAACTTTCCTGAATGTTTAACTACTCAATTAACCATGATTTAAATTAATCAGAAAATCTAGAAAATTAATAAAAGTAGGACTAAATGTTGACAATTTGATTATGTTATACACAGAATTCATCTATTCACTGAAATCCTCTTAGTGTGATAACTCCACTCCTCTGATTATAATTATTTCATCTATGTGGCAAATGTGTTTTACTCTTGTTCTAATACCAGCTCTTATTTTAAGCAAATTTTTAATCCTGTCTGGAGGAGGCTGGTATCAACAAGAGAACAGACATCTTCTGAATTTTTTTCATCCAAATGTGTTATTAAAACAAGCACCCAGATGCATTCCTCTTTCTAAGGCAGTAACAGCCTACAAGTGGCTAATTTAAAACATTTTCTCCTAGCCATGGGCACATCCTTTGTGTGCACAGAGCTAGTGTCTGTTCGATGGCCACCATAGGGCTTCCAGTTTCTCTAGCTGCCTTCCTCCCACTTCCAGTAATTCTCATTATCTCCTAAAAGATCACAAAACCGATTTTATTTTGCACAAATCGTTGTCATTTAAATACCAATAGAACGAGAAATGGTAGGAAGGTTTATGAGAAAACATCACCTTCCCCGAGCTGGGAAGATGCCACGCACAGGAGAACACTGATGCCAGCAGGATGTTTTTTAAGGCAGTGGCTGCTTCCACTGCTTGGGCCATAGGGTTAAAAAAAAACCATTGCACAATTAGCTTTACCTTTTGTCAGTGTCATTGCTCTCGTTTGGGATCACAGTGCATAAGATACTCATTTCCCGACCAAAAAGTTGAAGCATAAAACAAGTTAAGCTGAAAGCAGTAGCAATTCATTATGTACTTTCTTCTATTTTGATTAAAGAGTGTCTTTATCTCAAAAATGTTGGTCTGGTGTGAAAAACGAAGAGCTTTACTTTAAGAAAATAAACGCAATTAAAACCAAAAAATCTCCCTCATCCTTTCCTGTAAAAGCAAAAACTTCCCCCACTTTTTATAACTGAAACTACCTTGTTTAGTTTGATGACATTTAATTAGTTTAGGTTTATGACATTCATCACAGTGTGCATAGTACATACCCAACAGCAGCAATGCCATGAGGTCAGATAGAGCTTCTAGAGGGCTTGGGTTTCTGCTCTCCCAGCCAGGGAAGTGCGAGGAAAAACCAGTAGACTACAGTGAAGAGCAGATGGGGAGGAAGAATAGAACCATCCCAGGTCACATTTGCTCCTTCCTGACAGGAAGGGCTCCAGCTACCATGGGTCTGAATAGAGAAATGAGTTGTATTTCTTCCTAACCTTCTCCATCTAGTTACAAATGGTGTTATGTGAAAGGCTAACTCAAGTCTTTTGCACTATAATGAGAGTAATAATGAATAATGGTACTTAAGTGCAGTAAATTAGGCCCTTGCTGATAAACATCATTTTACCTTGCTTACTTGAATTTCATCAGAAATCAGAAATAATCTACATGGAACAAAATTAACTTAAGCAAAAGAGTAACTGCAGTATTCAGAAGTTACTAGGTAATAATCAGCTTAATTAAACATACCTTAATAAATCAGAAATACGAAAAGAGTAAATTAATTAAAATAGTGATCTGTCTTCACACCACAAATGGCAACAAGGAAAAAGGCAGATAGGTGCAGATAATGAAGTGTGCTGTTCTCAGATAAGCCGCACAATCGCAGATATATTTAGACACAGTTTATGTTGTTCATGCTTTTGTTATGATCTTGCCAGATTTTCTTTTTATATCGTGACTCTTTACTGCTGCTGTTCTGTGTTATGATATGTATTTCAGTGTTAGTATATGTATCTCAGTGTTAGTATATGCATTACAAGAGTAATCCTGCTAAAATTGTTAGTACTTCTGCATCCAAGCCTGTAAGACACTGTTCACTGAATGACCTATTTTACACTTGCATGAAAGAACAAGCTGATGCTTAATTGTTTTATGGGAATAATTGCTTCTTCAAACAAGAGCAGGGGACCTTTCTGCAACTCCCCTGTAAAACTTGTTTAAAAACACTTTCAATTTAATATCTTGACAATTGATTGTATTGAATTGAATCAGGTGTTGAATACAAGTATTCCCGTGTAATCTTTGCTTACAAGTATCAAATGTCTCCAGTGTCCTCTCCTGTGACTCCCCATCCTGTATTTCAAATCCTAGTACAATTAGAGGTAGCTACACATCACATTACCTACTAAGATACATGCTGAGCTCTGGAATGGGGGGAATCTGGCTGATAATATTTCTCTGCTGTCTAACATTACAGTGCAATTGGAGCAATGTTTCTGAAAGACCAGCTCAGTACATTAGCTGTCAAATCTGAAAAAATACACTTTCATCATTGAAATTATTCACTTAAAGCAGCACTTCAGCAAAACATCGTCCGTGCTGACCTCGCAATTATATGACAGCTAGTGTGTACTGATGTACATACTGTATGCTTTTCCACTTGTAATTGAGGCTGTTAAGCAGGTTGCAGAGGCTGAGCTCCACCCTCTACCCCTACCAGATCCCACAGAAAGTGTAAACTCAACAAAACACGTTGGGGATACTGAAGATAAACCACCAGGGCTCATCCCTGGCCAGAGTAATGTTTCCGTTCCTAGTGTAAATCACAAACACTTCTTAGTAAGAATCATCCTGGGATAAATTAATTGAAGAAAAAGAAAGACAATGTGATGAAAGAAATCTCATTTTTAGATTTAGAATAGAAATAGATTAGAATTCTAAATTAGGTAATTTTTTTTCCAATAACTTTAATACTGCTGTTTGAATTACTCACTTGAAGAGATGGTATTTCTCTGACTGAATGAGGAGTTTATAAAAATGCTGAACTTTAAATAAATAAAACCCTTTCAGACTTAAATAATTATTTGTCCACAAACTTTAGGAAATAATGTCAGGTTTGTCTGGCTAATAAAAATACCAAAAAATCAAAATCACCACTTTCATTCATGCAAAAATACCTTTAAATATATACCTACCTATTGCTTTAACAATACTTTTTGGTTTGTACGCTGTCTCTGGTTATTAACATCCTATGAGCTGAGCACGTTGATAATATAATTTGCTTCTGAACACATGGAAAAATGTCTAAATTGAAAACATTCCTAGAGGCCCAGGAGAAAGAGTAATAAAAGTAAAGCCATCTTGAGATCCTAATCTGTAAATATGGTATTTTACATTGTTCTTGTCATATAAAGTGATTAGGATCTCAACTATTAGAAGATGCTGAATTAGAGTCTAGATGGCACCAAAAATCACTGTGGTGAAGGACAGGATAGGACATTTGCATGTGAAAGGATTGTGAACAGTATCTATAAAGAATTGTGAAATTACTGCCATATTTATTATTATAATTTTGTATCATCACAGTCTCATTTCAGCATGACCTGTAAGAATAGATTAAATTAATGTCATTTTCTCTTCTTGTTAACATCTTTATCAAAAGAGCAAGCTGTCACAATTTTAGTGTCTAAAATAGTCTGTGAATTACAGAGGCCAGGAGCTGGGCCATTTCCCCATTCTCTGTCTTGGTTCGCTCACCTCTCCTGGTTCTTTCTTCATTCCCCACCACACGGGGTGACAATCAGCATAAAATCTCTTTGTATCTTGCTCTCTGGTAAAAAAACGATGACAGCCTTCACTGTTTTAAAACTCAAGGTGAGTTAAAAATGTAGAAGAATAGAGTTGGATGAAAAGGGAGCAGAGGAAGAAGAGGTTTGAATAGAGGAAAGAATAAGAAAATTAAATCAAGTGTATAAATACTTGGTTTAATGTACATATATATGGTTAGAATATACACTATCCAAATAATTGCTTTTATACCTGCAACCAGGTGATATGAAAAAGATCTCTCTCTAGGACTTCACTGGCAGTTTTCAGTAACAAGTATTTTGGACCTTAAAAAGACCACGACTGTCACATGACAATAATTTGGCCTTAGAAAATGTTGTCTTTTTATATCACTGGATTATGAAAAACTAGAAGTTACGGTTGGTAATTTTTGTCACGTTTTTTCATTCTACCTCCCTTTTCCTTCATCAATTTCAAAGAAAAGGAGAGGAAAGAAAAAACCAAAACATCACCGAGGAATTTTCCACCTGAAGTTTCAAGATACATTCTTGAGGTTGGTTTTTTTTTTTTAAATACAAAACTCTTTCATTTGGATACCTGGTGAACAAAGGTTTCAGGACTTACAAACCAGTCAGTCTCTCCTTCCTCATTTTGTTTGCTTGGTTTTAAGGTACTGATCAATCAGTGAATATTCTGTGAGATGTTGCTGTTCCTGATTCAGCTTTCTTAATTGTTTGAGCTGCTGTAGTCCACTTGTACCACCTATAGAAGGAGCTGCATGTCTCAGGTGCAAGTTACATGTCTTATTTTTCAGGAAAGCAGGAAGAGCTTGAAGGAAGTAAAACAATGGGGTTTGGATATCAGATAAAAGAATGCTGCAGCCTCAACCTACTGTGTTATGAATAAATATGACATCCATTTACAGGTCACTCAGATCACATCTTTCACCGGGCACTTATTAAAAACCCATTGATAAGCAGACAGTAGCTATGTACTGTTCTCTGAAAAACAGCAATTCACTTTTGTACCTTTTAGTGGGCGGGGAATCCATTTTTTTTATAACTTAGGCTCAATCCTCCACATTATTTACAATACCAGGCACAAGAACCTTCTTTCAGAGTGAAAGATCCATTTGTGAAGCCTTCAAGCTCCTTGCATGAAGGTGCAATGTGACCTCTTTCCTCCAGTTACCCATGAAGCAAACAGGACCTGCAGGCATGGAGAGAAGCCCTTCTTTTTTCCAGGCTAAATGTTAGCTAGCAAACAGGAGGGACTGGATGTGTGGGGTACATCACTGAATACCCCAGCTTCAAATTCACTCTACAAATCCCTGGGATTGTCTGCAGTGGCTCTGTGCCATATGAGCTTGTAAATGTACTGTTACACAAAATATATGTATATATATTCCATGGAAAATATTGTAAAAGAAGAAAAAAAATGGTACCTCAGGAGTACTTTATTTGACCCCACAAAACACTTGTGCATGGACCTAACTTTGTGGAAAGCCTTGGTCAAACTGGGATCAGGAGCTCTGTCAATGAACATGCTATTTAAATCTGCTCAACATACCAGGATTTTGGAAGACCCCGTGGCTACACCCTTTAGTTTTACTCGATAATTGGTAGTAAGGTGAAAGCAATGGCATAAATAAGCAGCCAAATTGTTCTAACTGCTAATGAACAGATCTAGGCAGGAGGGAGGGGGTTGGTGTCTTCACCTAAACGTGGTTTTCAGCACTGGAAATCCAGAGGCTCTGCCTGACCACTCATCTGACGGTTCCCTAACCTCTATTTGCTGAGCTGTCTGGGTTAAAAAGAACACTGCAACCTGATACTAATACAGCAGCTGAACAACAGAGCTGACGTGACTGGGGGTACAGTGAAGATTTAGTGGAGCAACCTGCTCTTCCAGCTCCAAAGCAAAAAAAAAAAGCCATTAGCAGCATTATTTACTTACATAATTCACAAGTGTGCTTCTTAAGTAAACCCAAACTCTTGCAGAGTTCCAAGATAATCTCTATCTTCTCTTTATACATTGAATACATTGACAGTTCATTTGTGTTGGTGGTTTGTTTGGGTTTTTTTTTGTCTAAGATTAAGGGGTATAACTGCATACAAGTGTCCAGAAGGTTTAGGAGAATAAGGCTTAATTTGATGTAGGTCATGTTGTTGTCAAATGATGGCTTTTCAATATCATATATTTATATACTACTAATTCCAGCTTTCATTGTATGTAAAAGATGATTACTTATTTAATGAAGAGATTTCACTGGAACAGTTTTGTCACAAGATAATGGTCTCATGCTGTTAACTAAATGGGAAAGCATTTACTGTAAAATATATACACTCTAATTTATGAGATTAGCTTGTACAAAGGGAAGATCCAGCAATGGGATGTGGGCAAACAGAAGAAAAATACATTATGAGAAAAAAAAAAGAGTATTTGCTCATCCCTAACAAAAATGGCAACAAACAAGAAAAGGACTTTGTTGCATCTTTAGGCAACACTTACAATACATGTACACGTCAATACCTGGTTATATCCCAGTTATACACTGGTTTATGTACCCCCCAATGCATAAATACATGTTATGTTCTGCTTTCACCACGTGTTCTGCTCCTAACTCCTCAATTTCCTCCATTTCTGTTACCAGTATAAATTAATTTGCATATAGGAGGTTCCTAATAGTCCTGAATGTGATGTTAATATACAGCTATAAACCCCAAGTGTTAATCAGGAGTACTGAGACAAAAGACCTCCCTAAGGGGAAATTTTCAGTTACATAATCAGAATACATTAAAATCTGGTAGACTGCATGTTTTTTAATAAAAAAGATGAAAATGAAGGACTGAATTTATAGCCAGCAGACAAAGCTTCCTTAAAAATAAGCCTATTAATGCTTCCTGCAAGGTCAGATCAAGGGTGATGAAATGAGAATTGACCAAACACGAGAGCAATTCCCAGCTAAATAAAAAGCCAGATATTCTTTTCTTCACTGACAACAGAAAATGAACATAGAGACAAGAAGGGTTGATCACTGATGCCAAAAATGTGCTTTCCATTCTCTGAGCTTTCTAAAGTCTCTTCTTTTATCCATTTTCTATTTTTCATCATATTGCCATTCTCCCTTTTTTGTCAATGACCTTTCTTCAGTCCAACTCAGCTTCTGTCTAATGACCTGAAGAGGCCTTCTTCACAGACTGGAAAGCTTTAGATTTAAGATCCCCCTCCTTCATTAGAGTGAAAAGTGAACAGCCTCTATGTGCTGGGTGTTAATGAATGTGAAGAAAGATTTTTTTTTTTTTTGTATGTGTTTTACACATTATGTTCTTGACTCCTTGAGGTGCTACAATAAATTGCTGTGCTTCATTTACAAGGAGTGATAACAGAAGCAAAATGAGGATCTGGCAGCAAATTACTTCTCAGTTCACCCTGGGTCAGGCTGCTGGGGCTAATGAGAAGAGGTGCTCTAATTTTAAACTCCTCCTCGACCAAGCTATTCTTGCATTAATGTTCACTGCTATAAATTGTAAAGTCAAATGAAGGAGCACTGTTGAAAATTAACCAGTATTTTTATCCTTTGAGTACCCAATAGAACATATTTTGGCTTCTAAGCCTGGTGGTTATCAAAGGCAGCAGAGCTACACCAGCTGCTCCTGCCTCACCGCGGCAGGATGCTCCCTGCGCACACACACACCCCACTGTTTCTGCCTTTTCTTTCCATGAGAGGAGGAAATGGTACAGGTTTCCAACAAGATTAGAATTTAACCCAAAGAAGGTGTTTAAAGCCAGCCTTTTTGTGTCTCTTTAACAGGACACTGCACACAGACATTAAAAGTCATGCAGAATTACTCCATCCATTTAATGCTGCTGCATGTTTAATGAATTCTAATTGTGTATATGGAAAGACCCTGTAAATCACAGAGCCATTTAGGTCTATGAGTACTTTGTTACTATAAGCTCAAAGCAGGATTTGAGTAGTTAATGAGAAACTAATGCAGCACCTGCTTCTCTCATAAAATATCTTCCTAAGCCTATATTTTGACAATATAACAAAATCAAATCCAATACAAAGGGAAAAAAGAAACAAATAAAACCCTAGACCAAAGCCATAGCCTAGGGTTCAGACTCAGGGAGTTACCATCTTTGAAGAGTCTCATCCCAGAGTCTCATCACTGGATATTTTTATTGATAACTCGGCAATGACTGCAACAACATTAATATATGTAAACCATGCATCAGTGACATGGCATTCATTTGTTGTGGGATTTATCTGTCCTGGTACATTCTTCCATGAAATTGCTACATAACATACAAATTAACCACACTACCCTACTCTAATCATTGTAATCAGTTATGTTTTCATGTGTACATTACTAATATATAAGGTTGTTGTAGTTCTTGTGTGTGGTTTAATTGCTTGTTTTTGCATATCTTGTGTGATTGATGATGTTCTAGAAATCTTTTCCCCGAAAGGAGACTTTCTAAATTACTTTGTTTAGATGCTAATGATTGTATTTCATTAGTGGCCCTCTCATCCAGAATCATCTTTAAATGAATGAATATGCCATAATTAAAAATCTGAATTATGAATTACTTTGAAAGGAGACAACATTGTCCCGATTTCCCACTGCGACTCAGTGTTATTTCAATTATGTAAATATGTTTAATCATTCCCCTTTTGTTTTTCTAATTATTTAATATTAATGTTGCTTTACCCCTTTATTGCTACAAGAAGGAATATGGCATCTTAAATGAGAGTACTTAGACAAGTGATACACAGATGACTAGATTCAAGCAGACATTTACCAGAATGCATAACCCATTTCAAAAACAAACATGCTATTAACATTCATACTAATATAGCAACACTAGCAGTAATTGCACTTCATGCATGTTTTGTCTTTATAGACCTAATATATTCACAATGTACAATCTCCAATCAATTTTTTTTATCAAACTTCAAATCCATTTGTCCAACTTTAAAGTCTCTTGAAGGGCAGATTTCAAGTAATGAGATTTCTCTGCCCATAGGCTGCATTTTTTCAAGAGTTTCAAAGACAGATATAAATTATAAAGCATCTGGACATAAGATCTTGTTTTCCCACTGATGCAGTCAGTTCTGTTTTATAGGATAATAAGCCAATATTTTTGCCCTGAGTATGAGCAACGACAGAAAAAAATAATGCCCCTGGAAATTCATGCAGAACACAGCACCTTGACAGAAATTCACAGAACCAAGGGACTGCAAAGTTCATAACTGTAAAATTATCAGCATAGATCCACATAGCAGGAATTAATTATAAATTATGTACATATATTGGAAATGGGAGTTTCAAATTCTGCAATTGCTGTGTAACCTCCTGAAGCAGAATTCCTAGAACTACAGTATCTCACTCCTGAGTAGCAACACAAGTTCACATCACTGTTTAAAATATACCATTTTTTTGTAAATAAGCTAAAACACACCTATAGGAGACAGAAAAAAATGCATGTTTTATTCCCATGGTCTTTAAAGACCACTGCAGCCCTGTGAAAAGGTGGGAACCTGTTTGTGGAAGCTCATGCATCTACTTCAGTCCTTATCAGCAACAGTCATAAAATTTGCTTCATCTAACAAAAGCCCTACATTTTTAATCCTAAGTTTTATATTTTGTCAACCACCAGGGTCAAAAGAGATAATGATACATGAGTATTACCAGTAAAAACATCCTGCCAATTCCAGTTGGAGTTTATTACTCTCTCCTTTGCAGTTTCTGCAGGGAGAACACTTCCAATTAACAGTTCTGCTCTTTCAGTCTCTGAATTGCACTTTGATGATTGAACAGAAATAAACAAAAATTGCTAATAGCATGTTCTTGTTTTGCCTATGAAAATTTTTATTTAAGAATAAAATAAGTTCAAAGAAGGGTGGTGATTTTCCATGGGTGTCTCTATACTGATAGAGCCCCAGGGATTGGTGCATTCAGCACATCGCTCTTGCCTCCAGAATTAAGATCCTGCCAGAAGATTTGTGCATTTTATCAAACACGCTTCTGGCCAATTCAGCAAGTTCTGTTACAGCATGTACTTTTGTGTAGGTTTATTTTTTGTCAGTAACTTCTTTCAGTCTCCTTTAGTGGCACTGACATTTCCAATCAAAAAATGACACGAGGTAGAAACTGCAGTTTCCATTCTATTATAATTTCACGTGTGTGTGAGACAATTTCTATAACTAATTTAGAAGTGACTCCTTAGTATTTCTGCATATCAGTTCCAGTGAGCTACCATTTCTACAGAGACCACATTTTTTGAGAGAGTTTTTTTCCAAATCAATTTTGAATAGAAGTCAGAGGAAAAGAGAGAAACAAATATCCAGGTTTTTATGGGCCAGTATGTTAAGAAATGAGGAAAGCAGACAGCAAGGAAGCTTAGCCTGGTAGATTTCATTTTGCATGTTAAATTTTTCATGGGACAGTTTAATTACAAAAATTAGGAATGGTAATTGCTACACATAAAAATAAAGTCTCTTTTGGGTCAGCACAGGTGGGGAAAAAAAGAGAAAAATAAAAAAATCCCTAACCAAATCCCAAACTATAATGCCTCGCTCTGTTCTCAGGATTCTTAAGTATACAAATAGTTTTTCCTCTTAAGATCTCACAGACACAGATCTGGTCAAAGCAAATTACCCAAACAGGTTGCATTCATTAGAGAGGAAAAGAGATAAGAACTAAAAAACCAGGGAATGTCGGCATTTCAAACAAAAGCCTACCATTTTACAGAAGACTCTGTCTTGTACTCTAGTTATACAGGTAGAAGAAACTTATTTTCATATTATAGGATAACGTGAGGTAAAAAGTCAGATAAAAATCTGGTTTCAGTGAAACGACTGACAAGTTATTCATTGATATGAATGAAGTCATTTTCTTCCACAGGGGGTTATGCCATGCATCATTTTTTCAGCATTTAGTAAAAATATTAGCCTTTGAAACAGAATTCTTTAACGTTCAGTTTTATTTGTACAGGCTATGTTCAGTCAGGAATCAATCATTAATAATATGGACTGAATCATTTTTAAAAAATTAAGTCAGTAAGAGTATCATTTGGAATTCAATTTTCTCATATTCACAAAATGAATAAAGTCTGCCCCTTTTTTCATATTTGAATTAAGATGCATGGAGCTATCACGTGGAATGTTACTCTGACTGTGAAATACAACTGACCTAATAAAATACAAAGATACATAAAATCTTATTCTGCTTATAACCAGTCTACACTTAGCCCATATCCAAAGCTAAACTAGAGCAGTTGTTCTATTACCTCATGACCCTTCCCTGGCCAAGAAGGGAGATGCAGAGTAGGAGAAGAGACTCAGGAGTTGAAATTAAAACAGATTTAATGAAACAGCCCAACTAATACCAATGCCAGCATAAAGTAAACAGTTATACTCAGCCCAGCAAATGTATGGTGGTCACAATAACCAGGAAAAGTCTACAGGAACAAAGGCAGGAGACTCCATGCAGAAGACCATTTGTCCACAGCAAACCTCCCCCTTTCTCCTGAGCATGACCTTTATGGGATGGGATGCACCTGTAGCCAACTCAGGTCAGCTGCCCTGGCTGACTTCAGACTGCAAATGCTCTGCAGACCATGGTAGGACTATGATTCTGTCCCTGTGAAACCAGGAGGAACCTCATCACATGGATGTCTCCAAAAGCACCATCTGTGATTTTATTGCAGCCTTTTCTCTGTCCAGTGTCTCATTGCTCAACATTTACAACCAGGCTTATGACAGAACTCAGACCATACTACAAAACTCAGGTAAACTTCAGGGGCCAAACTCCAACACTGCAATTAAAATTTATCCCTATTCAGCAACTGATACTGAGAACACCTTGCCAATTTGGGGTCTCCCTGCATAACCAAAAATCTTTCTGAATATCACAATTCCTCTCTACATCTTGATCACTCCTGCTCTGCACAGCAGGGTGTCAAGCATCCACCTCTACCTGCCTCAGCCCAAGAAGTAGGAAAAATGGTGACAGAATGCTCTACTTCAGGTGGTAGTGGCCATTCAGAGTGCCACTCTAAACTGAGAATGATGACACTGTTGTCAGCTATCTGTGCAACATGCCTTAGATGGGGACAAATATATTATGAATAACAAATAATTAACAAAATATTAAATAAAACAGGTCATTACTGAAGTAAGGAAGATTAAACAGTAAGACTATGAAGTAAGATGATTAACACAATACATGGAAGCTGAAAAATCAGGTAAATCCATTGCAATTACTGCTCTGGTTATGCTTCATCCTTCTGGTTTTATGCAGAGGCTATCATTGACACACCTGAAGAAAAGTCATCAAATTCCTTGTCCTCCCTGTAGCAGACAAAGGAGAACTGATCATCATCCTCTTTATAGCCACCTGTGACATGCTGAAAGATGTGTGTCGTTCCCTTTTGTGTTTCCCTTCATTTAGCATAAACTGATCATGCTTGACAGTTCAGCAAATACAACACTTTATCATACCTGTGGCCTCTGTCTCCAGTGCCCTGCTTTGTTCTGGAAGTACCATATCCACAGCACTCAACAGGAGTGACCACCTCCTGTCTCCTTCTCCTGACACTTCCATTAACACCTCTCAGACTGAAGTCTGCCTCTTTTTCTGCAAGTTCCTCTGAATTATTTCCAGTTCTACTGATGTTTATAATATTTCCCAGATGATCGCCTCTGGAATCTCCTCAGACCTCATGGATAAAGCTAGTCCAATGCTTACTTGTAAATGGATTTTTCTCAGATCAAAGTCTTAGGTTAACCATCAGGAAAAAAAAAATGAGATTTTTGTAGTCTCTTGTTCATTTCAGCACAAATCACTCCAGAGCACAAGGAGTGAGTGACAGTGTCATTAGTAAATCTACCACCACTAGCAAAGTCCCCTTAACAGTCAACAGTGTAAAACCTGAACTTCCTCACAAAGTTCTTTTCACTGTGATCTGAAATAGAAACTTAGCATTAACAGGAATACAAGAGGTTTCAGTAGAATCAGTTTTCCAAAGCTAACAGCTTTTTCAAAAGCTGCTGAGCATATTAAACCCAGCAAAACAACAAAACCAGTTAACGTGAACACCACAAATCACCACAAAAAATTTAACTGCACCTGCCTCCCCAGAGCAAGTGCTTACACCACATCACCAAGATCACTCTGGAGGTGTCCTGGTAACAGCTGGCAACACTTTAAGAAGCAGCAGCAGAAACAGCTTCAGCTTTATTTTAAAGAAAGGAGCTGGAGGAAACACTTCATTAACCAAAGCTGTCAGTCAAAATGAGACATCAAAGTATTTACTTTTTTAAATATTGAAAGAATTTCAACTTCTTTTACAACTTTTTTTTTTTTGTTATTCATACTCATCACCAAATTTGACCTAGTTTTATAGAAAGCTTTGATTCCTAGCCCCAACATTTCATTTTCAGCAAATGTAAAGCTCACTGAAAACAAATCTGCCTGGGTGCAATTCCCAGAAGAAAGGTGAGATGTGTTTGAAACAGATTTGGGCAGACAGGATCTTGTGGGAACAGGAATTGCATAAAATTCTTCTGGATCTGAAAAAGAAAATTCTCAATATATATTACATACTTTTAGCAAACAGCAAAGAAGTTATAAAATAGGTTTCATCCAAACCCAAAATCCCTTCTTGAACAATTTTAATGATCTTGTAAAGGCTGATACAAAAGACAGTTGTATACAGGATAGGGGAAAAGAGGGTTTCCCAGAACTGTGATTTGCCTTCTGCCATTGCAGTGTTATTTTAGTTTAAATGAACAGCAGCTTTATCTATACAAAGTGGCTAGAGGTCAAAACCCCAGCACTGAACATTTTGTACAGTAGAGATTTACAGCAAACTGATACTGGTAAGAATTCCCTGCTTTCCTCACTGTCTGTCCATCAAACATCGAGCTGCTGCTTTCTTGGCTGCCAAGAATCCTGCAGTTATTTAGGCACAGTGGACCAGCTTCCAGCAAAAGGAAAAGGAAAGCCCCACATTTCTCAATGGTCACTGTCCTAGGAGGTGGGAGCTGAGCATTTCCATCCTCAGCTTCAGGGTCATCTACATAATGCTTTGAACCATCAGCAGATTTTAAGACAACTCAGCTATGAATTTATTTTTAGGTATTTCCACCAGGGCTTGAAACTCTTGTTGTAATAAGGACTGTAGGCAACTGTGCCTACCATCTGGAATGAGTGGCAGTGTCTGTGTGTGAAGAGGAAAAGCCCTCCCCTGGTATTCAGCTTTTGTTAATGCTGGACAACACCGATGGACTCCTTTTTCAACCTTATACATCAACTTTAAATTTAAAGGTACCTCCTTCCAGTATGGTTAAAAGAGAAGTCCAACTGACAGAAAATGCCTGAGGAAAAGGGGGAGAAGGTAGGAGAGAGATGAATAACAGCACCGTTATTACCATTACTGCTGTGGGAGCTTTAATAGTGCCTCAGAAGATGCTAAAGAAAAAATGCTTTCTTCCCTGAAGAGTTTACAGATAAACCAGCAAAGAATGTACAAGATGCATTGGGAAGACCAGAGGTGGGGATCATTAGGATTTAAGTACTTCAATTGCAACTTGGAACGTCCATCCTGAAGAGACAGATTTTGTCCAAACTCAGGACAATCCACGTTGAACGATAATTTTTAATATTTTGAAATTTCTAACTGAAGGGAGATACTTCCACTGTCTTGAAAATCCATTACAAATGCCTAAAAAGCAGCTCCGAGTGCATCGGTTCAGCCTGAATTGCTTTGAACACATTATTCTCTGGGAAAGAAACTTTGCAAAGACTTTTTTCTCATGGGGCTCAGGAAGGGAGGCAGGAAGAATGTATGTACCCAAAGTCATGTAATTCACAGGGAGACAGACTGAGAAGACCTGTAGTTCTCCAGCAAGCTGATGCAACAGAGAGCTATCAGGGCCTTGAACACTCACTCCTAAAGGTCATTCACTGCCACAGAGATGTAGGTTTATATTTTATCAAACCAACAGAAAACTGAACATTCTACCTAGAGGCAAACCAACCCAAGTTAAATCATTTAGTTAAATTAAAAATAGCCACAAATAAGTGATTTCTATCTGCAGGGGGAGAATGGACTTTGACAACTCCACAGGAGTTATAAATCGAAGACCTGCTGGAGGAGGCTGGGGAAGGGACTGGAGGGAAAGTCTGATGAGGAGAGGCTGAAGGAGCTGGGGTTGTTCAGCCTGGAGAAGGGAAGACTCAGGGGGGACCTCACCCCTCTCTACAGCTACCTGAAGGGAAGGTGTCATCAGGCAGGGGCCGGGCTCTTCTCCCGGGCAACCAGAGACAGGAGGAGAGGGCATGGCCTGAAGCTGGGCCAGGGGAGGTTTAGGCTGGATCTTAGGAAGCACTTCCTCACAGAAAGGGTGATTGGACACTGGAACGGACTGCCCAGGGAGGTGGTGAAGTCGCCATCCCTGGAGGTGTTTAAGGAAAGGTTG
>JANHFX010009018.1:0-33051 GCA_027560015.1 Chloroceryle amazona
GCAGCCTGTTCCAGGCTCTGTCACTCTCACAGTGAAGAAGTTTTTCCTCATGTTGAGGTGGAACTTCCCATGTTTCAGCTTGCAACCATTACCTCTCATCCTATCACAGGGCACAACTGAAAAGAGACTGGCCCCTTCTACTTAACACCCACCCTTCAGATATTTGTAAACATTAAGAAGATCCTCTCTCCATCTTCTCTTCTCCAGGCTAAACAGCCCCAGGTCTTTCAGCCTTTCCTCATAAGAGAGATGTTCCAGTCCCTAAATGGTTAATAGATATATATTAAATGGTTACGGTATTGCCATAATTATAAATAGATATTTTCTTATTTTTGAGCACTATCTGGCAGTTTTAGCACTCTCCCGGGCTGTTAAGAAGAAAAAACAAAGATGGAACATTGAGAGTCCCTGACCAACATTGAACTACACTTCAACTTCCCTGCTAGTACCGCACATTCACTTGCCTCTAAGGATATTAACTCCATCCCTCTCTGTGGTCTTCCAAGAGCTCATAATTTTGTGTTTTGTTGTAGTACAAAAGTTGTCTCCATGTGTCAACTCCTCACTCCTGCAAATATCCCATCTACCACATGCCTGCCTCAGGGCAGTTCAGTCAGTCTCATGATTTCACTCCATCTACCCCATCAGTATCATGGTGTGAATACCAAGTCTGCTCTGCATAGGCTGCTTCTTAAAAATAAAATAAACATGAGGCTGTGGGGACAAAATGAGATGCCATGAAGAACCCAAAGAGCCATAAGCAGAGTGAGTCTGTGATAACAGCAGCTGCAGCAGCCATTCTGCTGGAGTGAGCACAGTGAGGGCTTCTCTACCAAAGAGAGATCAGCTCACTTAACACAGTTTACAGCAACTTATCTCTAATCACCATGAGCCAAAGAAAAAACAGAGGCCACCCCATCTGCTACAGAGGTTTCTTAAACATTACTGAACAAGTGGGAACACAGAGGGTTGTTTTTCAGATGAGAATGAAAGGGTCGACCTATGGTCCAGCAGCATGACCACAGGACAGTGTAAGGTGCTTATTATTCAGCTAAAATGCTGATTTCCCTGTGTCTCAGTCACAGGCTCCTGTAGGATCATGTCCTTTACTCACCTTTGGAGATGTTAAGTACATGTTGCAGGATGGGGCATCACAGGCCACCTACACTAACTACACTCAGATTCCTCCTTTCAAACTGTATAGCCCTAGGCTGAAGCCTTCTTCAGGAGAAAGTGTGAGCATGGAGTACAGCTAAGAGGAAGATGCATCAGGGGAACCATAGGCTTGCAGGAACTCTGGGAACTTTACTTCTTATTTTTATTTTCAGAAAATTTACTGAGCCACCAAGTCCTCTCTCCAGCACTAAATATCTAATCAGAAACTTCCAGTCTAATTCAAAGAGTGGTGATGGGGAGCAAATATCTCCACAACTGTTTTAAAAATCAGTTGCACAAGAAACAAAGAAATTTACTGCAGGTTTTTCTAGTTGCTTCAAACAAGTACGTATATGACCAGTAACAGTTACTCAGCTTGCCTCAGTACTCAGAACAAAAGTTCTGCTGACTTCAGTGACTGCTAGCCAAGAGCAGCAGACCTAATGACTTGGTACTTAAAACTGGAAAATGACTCTAGAATAACCTACAGTAAGGGCTGAAGGAATCTCACAGCTACAAGCTTAAAGACTGAGAGATCCAAGATAAAGCTACAGACACATGAAGAGGCAGAAGATCTCACAAGTTATGAAATGCAAGTTATTCAGAAAAGATTCACAGCTGATAGCTACGTTGATTTCTGATGTAGTCTTTCCTTCCTGCAAAGGAAGTATGGCTTGATACAATCCTTCATTATACGAAGCAGGCAGAAGTACTATTCCTTTTCCAATTTTATCTATTTCAGCTGTATGAGTAAATGACTGAGAGTGAGAGTCTGTACACATGTGCGTGGACACATATGCATGGCAAAGTATCTAAAATAACTTTAAATAGTTTTTTTTTTATTTTCAATGTATATGTGGAAAGCCATTTCCAGTTGCCTAAGTGAAAAAGTCAAAATTTATTGGGGCAGATTCAAGCAGAGCCTAAACGCAGGCTTCAAGTCTCAGCAACTCTCTTCTTGGAGCCCATTCCTGCTCCCACAGTATGCCTGTCAGAACCGTCAGCATAAACTGCAGCTCTTGGGGTTGTGTGTCCCACTGCTCCACTCTTACACTGCAATGTTTACCATCATTTACCTTTCAAAAGTGGTGATTTTTGCTGTCTGGAGGCCTTAGAGTTAAGAATGGCACTGATTTGTTTGTTCTAGGCAGGTTATGCCACACCGTACCTCAGTTCATTGACATAGAAAATGCAGACACCAGTCTTGTTATTGTATTTCCTGTAGTAGATAAAAACTTACCTCTCTTCAGGCTTTCCCCACAGCCTATAGGCAGAGGCAGGTAATTTGTTGCCTGGTCTTTTGAAAGCAAAAGGATGGTCTTCTTGAACTTCTTGATCAGGTCCCTCCTGATCATCACTTGATGCCTCTCCCATCTCTGGCTTTCTCTCCTTGAAGTAGGTCTCCAGATGGAGGGTTCCTCTAACCATGTGATCAAGAAAACTCAGAATCCATATGCAGTTCTTTAGCCATGCTGGGAAAGGTTCCGAAGAGCAGAAAGCTGCATCCAAAAATTCTGCAAATGTCCTTGTCTTCTCAAGTCTCAGAGGAGTTTGCCATTCCCCTTGCAACCAGAAGCATCCAAGTGACCCAAGATCCTCTGCCATCTTTTCAAATAGACCATTGCTCTGGAAGAAGTTGCTGTTGACAGGGTCCAGATGCAGGGCTGCTGCTATCCCCTGAAGCGTGTAGAAAACAAGCTCCAATATGCAATTCTGTCCAACTCCTGTCCACAGCCCAGATGGAGGGTCCTGCAATGCACCTTCCATATCTGAGAGTAGGGACAGGAGTCCATTGAATCCACTGCAGGTTCTGAAAGCTGAATGACTCTTGGGACATTCCAGTATCCTCAGGAGAGACTACAAACATTGGAAGGAAAGGAGACAAAAGAAGCACTTAAACGAAAGGGACAAAGAAGCTTTAGAATATTTTAAAATTCCAAGTTTGTATCAAATATATTTCACTGAAATTTCACTCTGAAGAAAAAAAGGTTGGTCAAACTAAAGATCACCACTGCACAACTTTTCTCCTCCTTCCTTCCCCCATATACGCAATGGGTCAAAAAGCCAAGATTTGAATACACCCTCAGGAGCAACCTGAGGAGTCCTGATTCCCTGACAGGCAGGGAATAGTGTTTACGGGAATAAGCAAAGAAATCAAATTTCCTGAATTACATATCCTAGTCAGTTTAGCCTTAGGTCATTTCAGACATTTGGCTATTCTTTAATCAATCTTCTCAGACTCTCTCAAGAAATCTGCCTTTGCCTTAAATAAATGAAAACAGAAACTCAGTTGTCAATTGGCTTATACAGAAACTGAGAAGGTGGTGAAGCTCATTATAGGCAAGTTTTCCTACAGCCCTGAATGCACATGAGAAGCCACATTAGACTTTGCTCATATGACTGAGCAGACCCTTTCTAAAACAGCAGTGACAAGGAGTGGCCCAAGGAATATTGCAAGCAGAAGGCTTGCAGTCCTCATTAAGAAAGATATTATTAATTCCCTTTCTCAGAAGAGGTATTTTTAAAGTTTGCACAACATTTTGGAGGAAAAATGCCATAAAGACTCAGACCCCAAGACAAGGAAGTAATCTGATTTTTTGCACATAAGTGGACATCATTTGACAATATTGCACATGTACAAAATCCAACCTATGCCACTTCTAAATTTTGAATACTATGGGCTTACCATTTAAAAACAAATCTATAAAAGTTATTAAGAGCATGGTGGCAAAAGTAAAAGTAGTGAGAAAAAAGAGCTTGCAAGGAAATAGTCTACTGCATTTGAATGTAATCCATCTGAGGTTTTTAGGATGTTGCATGATTAATTTTGTAAATATAATTCTTTCAGGCACCAAGGACCTTTCAAATTTGATGTTGTACCTTTTCACATTGGAAAGGGCTAACTTTACATATAAAGTTTCCCAACAGATATCAAATGAAAGAGGTCCACTTCACAACCTGCTGAAGAGGAACAGTTTCCAACAGAAATATATCTGCCTGTAACAGGATGTAGGACTGTGAGAAAGAGATGCCAGGTCTGGAGGGGGAACTCTATTACTGTCATTCAATTTTGTATGATAATGTATCAAACCAGGCAGAGACTTCTGAACAGGGAGTAAATTTAATAACTCAGTTGAAGTTATCAGGGTGGCTTTAACACATTTCAGAGAAGGTCAACAATAACCACATTTCCTCCAGCTCTAACTCAGTTAGAATTTAATCGCCTATGAGTTAGTATTCCTCCGTCCTGAATCTGTAAAACCAATGTCTGCTGGAAAACCCCTAACTCAGTTAACGTTAACAGAATTTATTTCACATTCCATTATTTGTTATTCCTCATAATTGTTCACGTGCCACATTGGAATACCACAGTGCTAATTGCATTTGGGCTCAGGCTTTAACTGAAAAATATATATTAGCAAATCAATCTGAATTTGTGCATAACGCAATCACAGTCCCAATGGATGTAGATAATAAATTCATTTGCTTACATTATGCTTTAATACAGTTATCATTTGTCAAAATTAAACAGTGAAGCTGCATTTATTTTCATATTAGTTTGGATACCATACTCATCTTTTCCACAAATATAGTTAAAGTTTGCTTTTTCAAATAAAAGTTACAAACTTTGTCACATTTTTAAGGTAACGTCATTCTTTTATCACAGAAGCAGCTGCTGAAAGGTGAATTTAGTTCACACGTGATAGAGAAGGTAGAATGAAACTGTAAAACGCTGCTTTCAACACTGCTGCTTTTCAGTTCAGTGCCTATGATTTAAACCAAATTAAAGCACATTGATTCTTTCTTTTGCTTCAGCGTTCATGGATCAGATCCTCTACAAACACAATAGAAGTTATTCATATTCTAATTTCTTCCTCCAAACATTCATAAGACTTCTCCTTTCCATCATCTCACATCTCTTTTTCCATGACACTGGTGTATGCAAGTGATGTCAAAATTAACAGCAAAGTTTCAACCTTGGAAACTTAACAGAATTGAGCTGTTCACCTCATGACTACCCTGCTCCTTACAGTCCCACTCCTTTACCTCTTCTCACATCCTCCCTCCATATACCCTCCACTTTCATTCACATTTGTTTCTCCTTTCTCTATAATGTTATAGAACTGCTCATACAACTTGTGTCCTTTATAATTTCCAGTTCTCTGCTTTGAATTCCTAATTAACTCTTCAAAACACTTCAAAATCTGATACTGAGTGAACATGTTGACCACACACGCATTGCTAAAAATAAAAGCATCAAATCTGCCAAAACCAAAAACTGGCCCATGACTTTCTCCTGAGCTTACCTTCTTGGAAAAAACCACCGTGCTAGAGTGAGATTGAAAGCAATTTTCCATAAGGCAAACAGTTTCCAAGAAAATAACCACCAAGTGGAAAGCCACATTGATTACCTTCAGCAGATCAAGTTTCAGATCTAGTTCCCCTTGAGTAGAAGAACAGAGGGCCCCAATAACAATGCTCATATATTCTTCATAGCTGATGACTGATAGCTGCTCCAAGATGCTGAGAGTAGCACTCCTGTAGCACTCATCATCCAAAAATATCTTGATATATGGCACCATTCCATAGTCCTTCAGAACAACTGGGGACAAATATGGTATCATTTGTTACTTAAACTATCCTTTACTTGTAGTTTTCACAGGTAGATTTTCAGTGTTGGTGTGAAGTGCCACACCTTTACAAATACAGCAGGAGAGGCAAGAAGGAGAGCTGGTTAATCTAAAGATGAGACAAATTGAATGGCACATGAACAGTTAGGGATAAAATGACTGGATGACCATCTTTCTAATTATCACAGATGACAGCTTCCCAATACAACAACAAATGAAAAGGAAAAGACAGCTTATTAGTTTTCAGCTTAAACATCTCTTTAGTTTATGAAGGGGACTGTTTAATAGTTTGTGACAATATATTTGCACTCCATAAGGTGCTGCAAAGATGATGATTCTAGGATTCAAGAATGAAATGAGTGGATATCAGTATTCAGAAGCATTCATTTCAGTATTGCTGTGTTCTATAAGATTCCTTACAGAACCATCTCCTACATATGCCAGTATTAAATGCATGAGTGTTACTCAGCACGGATCTGATCCCATCAAGATTTCAAATAATAGATGCCATGAAAGAAAATCTGGATGAACAAACAATACACAAAACTCACACACAGTCTTTTTTTCCACAAGGTGAGTTTCTGTTTTCTATATACATACTTCAGAAGTGTCCGCAAGGATAAGGGAAGCAGGGTGACTACTGGAAGAAGGATCATTGTGCAAGATGACAATATCTTTGCCACATTTCTTCCTGGGGTATCACTATTATCCCTACACTTATAGATTTTGTCCTCCACTTCTCATTGAAGCAAAAAAGTCGGACAATTTAGTTCTTGCTCCTTAAGTGGCAGCATAGCCACTTACCACCAAATATCACAAAGGTAATCATCTGCCATTTCTTACCAGTGTTCCTCACAGACTTCGCTGTAAGGGCAGCAACCATCTTCAGCATCACAGCATTTAATTCCTTCTCAATGCCTTCTTCCAGATGGGTTCCAGCTGTCAGTATATTAAAATTCATAATACAATTTATACAAAACAGGGTTAACTATAGCTAAAATGTATCTAAACAGAAAAAGACAAGCAGTTCTCCAGCATTTTTTTTTCTCTTAAATACTACTTACAGGCTACTTGAACACCAAAATGAGCAACAAAATACAGACAGGGCATTGCCTAGTCATCAGGGTCTAATCTGGGATTGGGAAACACAGGTCTGATTCTGTGCTCTGCAGCCCAGCTCTGCATAACTTAGGCAATACGGGGAATGGCAGTGTTCCACTTCCCAACTGATGTAGGTAGGAACAGACACAAATAAAAAAACCCTACAGAATATGATCTATGAAGTGTTAAAATATTATAGCAACAGGGAATACTTAAATACCTAAATTAAAAGTGAAGAGCATAAACCCCCTCCATGTTCAAAAGCAAACATTTACAGGATTGGAATGTGTAACCTAAGTTATTTTTAGACCTAAATGTCTTGAAGTTTGTGAGTTAAATTTCTGGAAAAGGAGGAAGTAGTGATCACTTCCCACAGTGTCTTCCCACTCATCCCTCTTCATTTGTCTAAATTTATAAATTACATACCCATTCAATTACTCATTCTATAAACTTTAGAGAAACAAGTGATCTAAAGCAGTGAAGTTAATGCAAAGACAGAAGAAAGACCCTATGGACGAGCTCATGACTAGAAGGTAAATTTTCAAGCATCTTATTATTTATCTTGACAATCCTTATCTAAGTACTCTTGTATAAAACTTTAGTTGCCTGATATCAAGAGAGCAAATATAAGTGTCCTTGCAGATAATGGATGTTTGCACTCTGAAACTTCTTTTGCAGTTCATATTCCTTCTGCTGCTTGCAATAAATGTGTATAAATAATGAAATTGTGCTTGCTGCATTAGAAGTTATACCTAGTACTTCTCATTTACTAAACAAGTATTGCACTGAAATTTAAAGGCATTTCCCCATTCATACAGCACAGAAAATGTTATCATATGTTTTTGTTTCTTTAAAATAGCATTTATAAACTTTTAAAATATGTGAATTTATCCCCTAAATCAGCTGTACTCTATAGTTACCACCGCAGGACTATTACCTTCCTCTTTTCTTAACAGAAAATAGCTATATCAAATGACAATGGGTGGTAGTAATTGTAGGTAATATATGGCCAAAAATCAAGAAATTGCTTTCCATCACCAGTCCTTAGGATTAAGTGCTATCTTCAGGTGAACTAAGCACTGTGGAAAACTCTTTCTTCCCCTATTCTCAAGATGGCATCTCAGAGAATCCCAAATTGAGACCTTATTTAAAATTGTGGGCTGAATGGTGAAGAATAGCCCAGAACTGCATAGGCAGTTAATGATAAACAGGTTGAATTTCAGAGAGGACCCAGCTTAGTATGTCATGAATTTAGGGCAGTTGGCTTGCAGACAAAATCTAGCTGCTCAGGATATAACATTTATAAATTCACTGTAGAGATTCATGCATTCCTGTTGATGTGCCTACTTCACCAGTAATTATGAATGACATTAAGCTGTACCTGACTTCCTGAGGATCTTGGCTTGCTTCCTCAAAAGTGCCAGCAGTAGGCCTAAGAGCCCAGAGTCACGGAATATGTCACTGAATAACAGGTCCTTCTTGGTCATACTGAGAAGGCACTGGAGAGCTGTTAAGGTGCAGAATGGCACTATGTTTTCCTTTATCAAACACTGAATCTTCTTCAAAATTTCATGGGGGATGTATGACAGGTCTAGCACTATGGACTCTACCAGTTTGAAGAACTGGACTTGAACTGGGAGTGGTTTGAAATGGATTATGTCAGTAAACTGGTTGATAGGCTGCAGTGTCCATTCCAGAAGAAAAAAGTTCATTGTGTCCCAGGCCCATATGGTAGCAATTGCTGTCAAGATTCGTCCGCAGAGGTGCTGATCATTACTCTTCTGGAAAACAGACTGCAACACCTGAAAAGCCTGGAGGTTTTTCACTGTCATTCCTGTGGGATAAAACCAGGTGAGATAATTTTTAGATCAGTGCTATTTATTATGGTGCAAGCACCATAACTATAACGTTAAATCATGTCTGAGAGGGGAACAGGAGTCACAGACATCAGAAATGTGATTGGAAGGGACATTCTCAACCTTGGATCAGACCCTACAGCTGATGTGGTCAGTTCAGTCTGATGCAGGCAGCACTCAGGCTCCTGCAGTGTTAAGATCTAGATCAGAAAATTCCATCTCATACTCCTTCCTCCATCTTAAGACACATAATGAATAAAGCTTCATTTTTCTATCACTCACCTACATAACAACATATTTGTATATAGATACTGTACCAGAAGACCGTGTCTGCTCAAAATCGAAGTGTGGTAATTGTGGGTGTACAATATTGCCAGATACTTTCAGTTCAGTTTTTCCGCAGGTTGTAAGGCAAGTCAGCATGTCCACGATCTCATCCAGATAGGGGTCTCCTTCATTTTGCTGCAACCTCTCACATCTGGGAACAAAACATGGGACAGTCATCTGCTTCATGCCTTGGTAATACAAATATTTTGGTTATATCACCAGATACAGAGCACACAGGAGCTACCCATGTTATTCCCCACTCCTACTCAGTCTGTTTTACTGAGTTTTTTTGGTCTTAATACTGTGATTTGTTCTACCATCTTAGAAACAGTAACTCCACATCATAGTGGCATATTCTGAATCACAACAAAATTTACAAACTGAAGAAGAAAACTGAAGTATACTGTAAAAGTCTTCTGAGGAAAAGGAAGATAAAAGTTGGAATTTAGTCCAGTTATGTGTATTTTTTGAAAATAAGTAATCCTCTTAAAAAAAGCCTGTTTTGGGGAGTAAAAATTTACATTCTGTGAGAGACCAAAGAATTAAACGTACTTCATGTTAAAAGGTAAGTATATGGTTAGCAAGGTTACAGATTACTCACTGAGATAAACAACAGAAAAATCTCAACCCTTAGGAAGGGAAAAATATGGTATTGCTTGAGCTTTGTGAATCAGACATGAAGATCAGACACGGTGTATCTGACCTATGCAAGGTAATAATTTGAACTGTAACCCCAGATTTGCCATAGTTCAGACTGAAGTGAGAATATGTCAAAGGGCTCAGAGCTGCTTATCATGTTCTATTGTGTACTGCTTTGAGGCATCAGTTCTGAAGGAAAACTGCAGCATCTGGGCAAAGGTTAGTGGCAGACCAATATTCTGATAATGGAAGTTAGAAAAATCTCAGAAGAAAACAAAACAGATGTGTTCTAATCTAAACAAGGGAAAAAAAATAGAAATGGACCAGGGCAAATGTTAGGATCTATTTTGGTGTGAAAGAATGCAATCAGCGAGATTCTTTTTACCTAAAAAAGGAATACCAAACATCAAAGAAAAGGAGACCTGGTCACAAAACATTCAGGAAAGCAGCTGTCTATCCCTTTCTGCCAGTATACGCTGTGAAAGGAGACTAAACTGCAGTCCTGAACACCTGTATGCCATTTCTGTCTCTCCAGTTTAGTGACTGCTCCCATCCTTTTTAACTGATGTCATAGCCCTTACCGATAAAGATGGGGTGTTTCTGCCCCTATATGGATAGAATTTAATCAGAAATATACATCTCAACACAGCTTATTTATAAGGGAAACTCTACTTACCGAAGTAAAATTTTTAGCAGGAGCTGGTAGCCATCGTTGTTTTCAAACTCAGTTAATAAAGCTGATGATATGGGATAGGAATCTTTCACAAAGCACAAGACAATACTGGCAGCTTCACACACGTCACAAGCAGGCAGGGTATCAGACAGTTTAAAAAGATTCTGAATAGCTATTTTAATGCAGTCCACAGCTGTGGGGAACAAATATGGCAGGTGCTTAAGAACAGACAGTCAAACAAGTTCAAAGTCGCTAACAAAACCAGAACAAGTTTGAAAAGCTATTTTTCAGTTAGCTCTGTTTCTAGAAAGAAAAGACAAGAGAATATATGAACATAACACTCATTTCAGAGGCTACATTAAGAACATTTCTGGGTTTTAAGTGTGCATGCCTTTCTTTGCTTAATTCTTTGAAGCTGATTCAGTCTCAGGAGTATGAACTTCTAACCCACTTGCTCAATAAAATTCATAGACAGCTGGATTCACTGTCTGAGTGCAAGGTAAGTGGATGCTGACATATTTAATTGTCTTGTATGAAGTCAATCACACATTCTCTGCAGAGTTCACATACTAATTCTTTACTCAATGAGGCATATGTAATGGGGTATATATATCTTGCTCTGAGCAATGAAGCCTGGGTTTCTTGTCTAATCTAATTCACAGTCCTCCCAGGACAGCTTCAAAATGTCTAAACTGTTCCATACTTTTATAACTATTATTCCTCAGTCTTATTATCTCACCAAGGAAGCCAAATATTTATTTAAAAAAATAAAAATACCTATACACAGTTACTCCATGACAAGGAATACAGGCAGTAAAGTGTGCATTAGAAAACTTTTTTTTTGTCTTCTAAGAAACTGAAATTCATGGCCTTTGCACTACTTAATAACAAAAAAATAAAATAAAATAAAAATTTGCCTACGCTAATAAAGCCTAGGAAGAAATGAGGATGTAACTCAACCAATCATATTTCCCCAAAATGTACTGCTCCCCTGGCAGAGCCCTCAACCTTGTATTTAGAATGTGCTTAGGCTCACACACTGAATCATAGAACTTAAAAAAAAATAAAATCTTGACCTTGCCTACATTAGTATGATCACATGGAATTGGTTCTTGCCTGTAATTTTAATTTTTGTGTAGAAAAAAACTTAAGTTTCTAGATGACTTTCAGTACTAAATAAAGATCACAAGAGCTCACACTTTGCAACTAACAGATGATGTAGAGAAAAATCTGTCCCAGGGAGATACCTCTTAATCATTCTCAATGAACTTAAAAGGAAAATAGAAGTCAAATTACTAAACCAAACCTTGGAGGTACATAATGCTGTTTTTCGTCTGAGCCTTTGAAATTGTTCTCAGCACACAGCCTGTGGGTACTTTCCAGGAGTGGCTACACTGGTCCCAGAGGGAAGCAGTTGCTATAATTAATGACTGAAGCTTATCAGCTGCTAGAAGTTCCTCTACACCTTGTTTCTCTCTGTACATGTTAAGCATTATCTGAAAAGCAAACAAATATCAGCTACAATAAACACCTTACAAATATCTGGGCTATGAAGAAAAATCTGTTAGGGGGAAGGATTATAGTTTGATACAAATGCCAGGAGAAAGGATGCAGTGAAATGGACAAGTAAAACTACCACAAGGATATTCTCAGTGGAATTTTTTCCTCTGTACAAAGTAATGTTGTTTTGCTTAACAAAAAAAAAAAATCAACAACAACCAACCAAACAAAAATAATCAAATACAAACAACAAACCAAACAAACCCAAAACAAACAAACAACAAACCAACATAATTATATACCTATATATAATAATGACATCATCTCAGATTGCTTTATACTGCTCCTGATGCCTGTACAGTGGTTTTCAGTCCAAATTTACTACTTTTGTTTGGCAATTTTAATTAATCACCAGATAAATGCATATGAGAATGTCTGAGGACTCAGGGCAAGTGAACTACCACAGGCACATCCCACCTTAACAAGCATTTCCTGAGTTTGGCTGTCATCCTCACTTGCCTCTCCACCATCACTGGTTTTCTTCAAAGGAAAAGTGAAGAAAAGGTACAGGCACTGCATGAGAGCAGCTGGAAGGCCAGATCCAATGATGTTCCACACAGTTCTCTGAGTAAGAAAAATAAAAATCAGCCCCTCCAGAAACTGACCGCAATTCCCTTGTGTTTTTAGACACTGAGACTAGTCATGGCAGATGAAAGAGCTGCTTGAGCAGGCTTTATCCTTACAAGTGCTCTAGGGCACACAAGTGTGGCAATCATATAGCATGGTTGCACAAATTCACTTGGAAGAAGTAAACACACTGATGACATGTTGCCATAGCTTGTTTGCAGAACTTCCTACTCCAGCTGAACTACATCTTTGACAGACGTACTTACTATGTCCTTCATAAGGAGGCCTACAGTCAATATAGCACACAACCTGCAAGCTAACCAGTAGCTCAAATAGCAGCAAGTCTGATTTAAGCAGATAGTTCCCTAAAAAGGCAGACATTGCCCCCTTTATCATTAGTTCACAGGACACCCTGCAGCTAGAGAGGCCTGGTATGTTAAAAGCATGAATTTTCCATTCCCTCCTTGACCCAGCAGAGCATCAATTTATCTGTAACACCTTTGCTTTTGTAACATTGAATAACTGCACACACACTTCTAATTATAGTTTTTATAGATGCAAAAGACACTGTTTCTCCATGGTGTTTCTCAACACTTAGTTTCTTCCCATCTTCGCTAAGGCTGCATACAACTTACAGAGCAGTGCCAGTGTGCACACTTGGCACACAGCAGTCAAAACAAAAATCAGCAGTAAATTAAACAGAAGAGTGATGTTTGTGACATGAAGTTCTGTGAGTGTGTGTTCTACAAAAAATAGCAATGTCTTAAATCTATGGAAAAAAACCCCAACAAAACCTTATCAGGAACTTCATGCTGTGACTGATTATATATGCAATTTCATTGAGTTCCTTATGACACAGTTTGTGTCCACTAGAAGCTGATGATAAGATTTTATTTTTGTCTCTCTGAATAAGGATGAGACAAACTGCTCAGCTCAATGTCAGAGATAAACACATCCTCAGTGCTCATCATCAGGCTGTACTGCTGATGCTAGTCTGCATTCCAGATGTCTGTCCAAGTAGAGTTTCTGAAATGCTTTGAAATTCTTCAAAGTGAGAGGCTACCAGGATGGAAAATCCAACCACTGCATTACCTGACAGACAGATCCTTACTAGTCATCTTTTGGGTATGTAAACTGGAGTGACCGAGAAAGAATGTTGAGCAGTGATACACAATGGGTGGAAACAAACAAACAAAAGATAAATGAGAGGATCACTAGATAAAAAACAGCTGCCTTATGATCAAAACAAAAAGGGTATCTGACAGCACAGAGTGCTTACTTCCCTCCTGGTGGTATGTCCTCTAACTGACTGTACACTCTGGGCATGCTGAAGCACAAAACATTGGGGATAATGCAAACATTTTGAGACTTAGGTGTTCCATTGTTGGGGTGGCCACCCAGCTTCTCTGAAATGAAAAGGAAACAAAACAAAATAAGGTGAAATAAAAAGGACTACCCCTTTGTAGTGATTTCACTTACCGAGTCAGTCTGTGAGAGTAGATACACTGATTTCAGGAGCAAAGGGCCATCTTCTGCTTCCCCTTTTTGTTGCAGTAATTGCTCCAAAGCCAGACGAGCTTCCTCTGTTACCACAAAAATGTTACTTTAATTCATTAATGTAAGATGAAAATACTGCATTGATCCTTTCTTAACAGCTCTCGCAAATTTAACTAGGTTACAGTAGCAGGAGTCCACTGAAGTGGATAGAAGGACATAAAAGGATTTTGATCCAGCATCAGGCTCAGGTCAGCTGATGTAAACTACATCTTTCAAACTGACAAGCTTCACTGGGAATACCAGCTCAGTTCTTGAAATCTGCCAACAGGAAGGCCATCTGTGTCTAGCAGTACTTTTCTTATTAAAGCAAGCTCCTCAGAACAGTGTGCAACCTACTCTTTTACTGCATAGCTACAGTATTATATGTTTCCAGCTACAAAAGTTCAACCCAAGGTCAGTGTGGCATATAAGGTCAGATCTTCAGTGCAATCATTCAAAACCAGTGCTAGGTCAGGCCTTCTAAAAGATCTGGTTTGCTAGATGTAGCATTTTCCTATTCCCTCTATTTCCCTCATGGTGAGCAGCGGACTGATGAATGACAGCACATTCCCAGAATAAGTGGATCCGGTGGATGTGGCATGGAATCATTACCTGCAGGTTTGCCATTGAGGTTCCTCTTAATTTCTTTTGTCAGAAGCTTGGAAACCTCACTGGCTAACAGCTGAATGTTGGGGAATACGATTACTCCAGCAGACTCTTCCCAGGCCTGAAATCCAAGTGGAAGTGTTAAGTCTTTCTGATATAGCATGGTTTTGGTAGATTGAGAAGTATTAATAAGTATAGATAAACATTAAGCTAGCATATTCCTGCAAAATTCCATCCCCAGCCAGTGTAGTCCATTAAGCAGTATTTTCCAGACAGGCAGGAGCCTGACATCACAGATACAGAAATCAATTTGGAACTACATTTTGAATCACATAATGCACTTATCAGAGAACATTTACATTATTTTCTTCATTGAATACAATTCAAACAATGTAAATGTTTGTCATAGCAAATGTGTCACTAATTATTTGTATCAAAAAGTATGCTAGTGCCTTTTGAAATACAACATAAACACCCTGTACCCTGAAAAGGTTACAACTACAGCTGTCCAAGAATTTTTCAGTAAAGATATATCCTTCTACAAAAATGGGTCTCCCCAAAACGAGTCATAAACAAAATCTGAGTTTTCAATTGAATAAAAAGGAAAATTAAAAATTGTATTTTCTCTGTTCAGCAAGTCATCGCACAGTCTCAGCCATCATAAACTGAAATTTGACTGGAACTGCTCTCATGGAGCGTTTGCAACAGATCTGTTCTAAAGAAACCATGGTGATACGGGACTTCTGCGAGTGTGTTCCAGGACTGCTCCCAGGTAGAAGCTGGCTAAAATTCAACTGAAACAGAACTATTTCTTTCAAGTCAATAAATATATAAAAATCACAGAACAAACAAACAAAATACTTCATTTTGTTTGTTTATTTTGTTTGGAGTTGTGCTTTTTGTTGGTGCTTTTTTTAATACATTCATAAAGTCTCTGCCTTTTAGTTCTATTTTAAGACAAAAGTAAGGCTTATAAAATCACCATTTCTTGCTGGACAGAAATAATCTTTGCTTCAAACTAAGGAAATTAAAAAAAAAAAAACAAACCACAGGGAAATAAGCAGAAACGCCAGCAATATTCAAGCCCCAAAGGCACTGGGTATTACTTTGCATTGATACGAGTTGCCCAACACATCTGTCTATGAGGTTCAGATGTAGGCTGCCAAGCCCCCGCCTGGCTAGGAATTTACTTAACAAGGCAACTCACATCATGAGTACAGATCGGTGCCAATATAAGAAAAGATACACTTTAAAATGCTGGGATTATGACAGTAAATGTTTATCAAATCAGGATTGCTACACATTTCTTATGGTATAATAAGCACCCCTAAATAGGAAGGTATAGTCCTAAATGCATAGCTAGCCAAGGAAAAATTTATAGACAGGTTTATAAACAATTTGCAAATATGTGTGTAAATTACTTGTTCAGCAATGGACAAGCAATTCATTGCAAAACAAGAGGAACAAGGCAAGACTTGATGATTCCCTGCTCTGAGTCTGCCAAGCAGATCCCCTCTCAAAAGCTTTTTAGCCTTGACTTAGGGGGGAAAAAATCAAAAGCAACAAAACAAACCATTCCAGTAGACTAATACTATCACACCCAGCTGGCCTCTGAGAATCAGGTACTCAGAATATTTGATGCCACACATATCAATGTATTAACAATAGCGCACCATTCACCTCTAGAGACCAGGCTGAGACACTACAGTCCCCATCAAACTTGAAAATTTTCTTTATAAAAGCCTCCTTCTTCTCAGAAAAATCAAGCTGTGAGGCTGAGAGGAAGGTAGCAAAAATAACGTGACATCTCTTCTCCTAAAATTGTTTGGAGCAGACACTCCATAATACTGTCAAGAACTTAGTGCAAATGTTTGTGAAAGAAGGCACTCAAACATTATTTCCTTCCCTACCATTGCTTTCCATTACTTGTTATCAATCAACAATATTAAATAACACAAGGCAGGTTTTTTAATATTTTGATCACAAATGCTTCTCAGAGATCACCAATTCCCCCACTTCTGATGCAGAAGTGAGGGAAGATCTGTAAAGAACAGAAGCAAGCTGAGCAAACGGAAAGAAAAGCCCACAGCCACTTAATATACAATGTTTGTCATTTAGCTATACATTTTTTCAGAAAGTGGTAGTAGATTCCTCATCCTCTGCCTCAAAGAGGAACATCCTCTGAACACTTCAGAATGGACTTCTGAACACTTCAGAAAGGACTTATACTCTTCTGCTAGTAGGATAAATTTTAGAAATTCAGACTACATGCAGCAGAGAACAGTAATCAAAGGTTCACAGAACTGCTACCACTGTGGAAATATTTAGCTCATCCATCTCACTACAGACCAGGCCACTAATGTTCTGACTTGACTTTATTGGTGATCTTCCTATAGGTCAGGCATCAACCTCTAGAATATGCTCTCCTTTAAGGACGGATCTAATAAGTTCCATATTCACCTTTGAGCCTGTAAAGATCTGTATCTGGAAGAATACCAACCTGACTTCATTTCAGGATGGCTGCCTTCAGAGGAAACTCAAGTAATATGCTATCAATGTAATCTGATCTTCCTCTTAAGTCTGTTTATACATGTTTAAGATTCTGCCACAAATTTCCTGTGTCTGCTGTTGCCATATGTCCTTCCTAATTCCATGCCTCATAGAGAGATGTTAGCGCAAAAGTCAGCCATGTGATAGAACACTCTGATACTTTCTGAGGCACCAAGAGGGAAGATACAGAGAGCACACTGAACTAACTCCCAGCCTAGGCCTGAATCACAGGCAGATGACTAATATTTTTCCTCCTACACCTTCTACATCAAGGAGTATCAGTGAGTACTAAGCACCCACACCCCAGGTGGCTCCTGGTTAGTGCCCTCTCTCTCTCCAGCCAACTGAATAAGAGCTAAAGCATTCTAAGACAAAAAGACAAAGATTCACTGGCATTTTCATGATCCAACAAGGAAAGGAAAAGCAGGAGATGAAAATCGTCCAAGGATGGAGAGGACTTACACAGGGTCCCCTGTTAAAAAGGAGGAAGCGAGGCAGTCTCTGTTAAGAACTTCATAACATGTACCACTTAAACTGAGATGTGTTTCCCTAAGACCGCCCAGGGGCTTCACACAAAGCAGAGGCTGATACATGAAGGCAGTAAAAGTCATATGGGGAAGAACATGATGACTCAATGCTAAATGCGTATGCATAGCATAACAGATCCATGGAATCAGAATGTGCTCCTCTACAAAAAAGTGTTAGATTATCAGTCCTGATGTGACTTTGAAGAGTGTTCTTTGCAGGCTGCAGAAGAAATGCTGCACCTTTGCAAAGCCATAATTGTTGTGACCTGATAAAGTGGTGTTGAACTCCCAAGAGGGCTAAGACTGGCCCAGAACATACAGTGCCATATGCAGAGAAAGATTAGTTTCCAGAGACAGATATATACACAGAGGAACAGCTGTTCTGCTCAGATATAGCATTTGGTTCAGGAGGGACACCACACCCTTCTATGCAAAGAAATCCAGAAGTTGAGAGGAAGTGGTGTAAAGTGAAAGCTTCGTTCAGTAATCATAAAATAGCGGCGGGGCCATTTACACTAAATGAGGTGGCCACCTCTGAGACTTCAGGATATACACTCACTGACTTTTCAGACCCTTCCATTCATTTTGTCTTCACTGTCTTGGACCAGGGCAAGCTTATACTCAAACACAGCAAACTCTTCACCATAGGCACCACCAGATACTACCCCCAGATCAATTGTTTGCATCCCATTCACACCAGTGAGTGATCTGTTTCAGCGCTATCAACTGACAGCAACATCTACAGTGATTTCAAAGTCCTGCTCTGCATGAGGTTCATGTTCCACCCAGATGAGTGGAAATGTTCATAACTGTCTGGAAGTTATTCTTGCTTTGCTGTTATAGACACCAGAGATTTAATAGCCCTGAGCACAGTGATTTCCTTCACACACAGTTCAGAATGTCCCTCTCACTACAGAGTATCACACTTTGACAATGCCTCCATATAAACTGAGTGACCATGTCGTTAACATTTCTTTTTGTCACCAACCCACTGACTTCTTTTTAGAACACCAGCTCAGCTAGGTAGGGAACAGATGGATCTGAGTTTGGTCACTCAGGAATACTGAAAACTCACAAGTAGAGATGGCTGGAATATGCCATCACTGATATAAGTTTTCACAAAAAAAAAAGAGAAGATTTTATTTTCTTTCTGAAAGACTTATATAGTATGAATGTAAAAACCCATATTCAACACCTATAAAAAGCCAAGGTAGTTCAAAAGAAAAACAGTTCTTCTGCACTACATGGCCACAGTTCATTTAAAGATAGGTCAGGTTTTCTCTTCTGAGTATAAACTCTGCCCTTCTGTCATTGCATGATCCACACAAACAGCTCCCTGTATGTTTCACAAACTCTAGCAAAGAAAACTAACTCATAAGGCTCCCATTTATTATAGAGCTCTTCCTTTCATTGTGCCCATCTCAGAAGCTGTTGACTGATGGAAGCGCTAAGTCATGGGACAGCCTGCTAACAAAAATATTCTAGTTCTCAGCTGTGTCCCTCATTCACAGCATGACCTTCCTCTCCTCATGCAATGGTTTCCCTGTATAAAACACAACTCCTCTCTCAAGTACTAAAATTAGACATCAGCACTGTCATTAACCCAAAAATTCCATCTTGAGACTGTACCTCCATATTCCTCCTAGAAACACAATTTCCTAGACTGAAACTGTGCTCAGACACCACTAAGGAGCAAAATAGATGAGGCAGACATGAAGGGATGTCTTCGCAGGGTACTCACTTTGAAACATGCCTGTCTCATCAACATATCCCTTGACTCCAAGAATAGAATTTAACCACTCATGAAAGTAAAGCAGCCCTCCCCCATAGATTTTTCTCATGCTAACATAGCAAGTTAGTTAGATGAAAGGAGGAGAAGAAACTATTTCCCCAGACTCCCAATGGAATAAAAGTAATTATCATCTAGACAAAGGGACCATGCTCCAGTTAACTCCACTGGCAGTTATGGTCACCACGGAACAGACAGAGCAACAGAAACTCAAATTTACATCCTCGGCATCTTCACCAAAGGCAACAAGGGGAGCAAACCTTTAAGAAGAGGGGAAGAAAATCCATCAGCCTTCTCTGTTGCTCCTCTGGGATGAGAAATGGAGCAACCTGCTCATACTCTACAAATTGTCGTCCTAAAGTCTCCCACTGGAGGGTATGGCTCTGAGGTGGATTGTCCTTGCTTTGTGCTGGTTGTCCTGGCACTTTTGCTTTGTTTCCATCATGAGGGCTTTGCTCTTGCTGTCCTGTCTTACCAGGTGAGTCCTCCACCTGCCATGTGAGTTCAGCTGCTTCGTCCATTCTGAAATGAGACCTGGTTAAAAATACTGTGTTATTTAGAGTTAGCATCATCTGTTACAAGTCTACTGTCCCATGAAACTAGATCCTGACAGTTTTAACTATTGTAGCTGGGGGTTCAGCAGTATAGAAATGCTGGCAGCCACTGCCTCCTTCCCAGTTCTGATGGCAAAACACTCTGCTCCTGGACAATGGCATTACCGCTTTGCAATCACATGAACAAGCTCTCTCCCGTGAAACAGATGTGCATGTGCTACACACCTCATCTGGGCTTTGGCAAGACAAACTGTTAAACCATGCAAGAAATCTGGATTCCACCCTCAAATTTGTCCCTGAGCCAGATCCTCTCCCTGCACTCAAGTCACTGCAATTGTAAATCCACCTATTTCTGCATTCCCCACCTAGAGTGGGGTTGAAGGACTGTCTGGAATTAGGAGCTGTGTGGAAAACCCAAGATTCCCCACATGAATGTGCTGATCAAAACAGGTAGCAACACTCAGCTCTTGTATACTGCAGATGTACAGTTCTCTACAAAAAGTAGGTATTGTCACTACAACATTACCTGTTTTGCTGAAATGGATATGCCTCAATGAAGGAGAAAGATGCTTCTAGCAGTCTCATTTCCATCAGGCTGAACTTACAATGGACACATCTTCTCCTGTAGGTAGAAGGATCCTCCTGGTATCCTCTAATCTACTTTACAGACCTGTTTTCATTCATAGCCTTCTGAGAGGTCACTGACACAGCCTTGAATTCACAGCAACCCTACTCCTTTGCCATAGCCTTCTGTGAGCTCACCTTGCTACCCAGAGCCTACATAATGACAACACATCAATGGAGATCAGGCTTCTCCAGTTTCCATCAAAATGAGCTATAACCTTACTTGTGTCTAGGACATCATCTGACTATGCAAAATGACATATATAAATTATCATAGTGTGGGCAGGCAGCTGGTGACCTGTCACAAGCTGAACACAGCTCATCACTTTACTTACCAAATATACCCACTTTTAAGAGCTTAGAAGAATCTTTAACACATCATCACATCTGCCTCAAAGAAAAACACCAATGTAACTCCATTTCTAAGAAATAGGTTCCTTCTCTACAGTGTGTCTCTGATTGCCATTGTCAATAAAAGTGCAAAAGGGCAAAAGTAACTAAAAAAAGGAAATCATATCTGTCCTACCAATTCACGTATCCCTTAAAAATTTATTTTTAAAAAAAGACTGTTATGAACCTGGTTTAGACATTGAGCCAACACTAATAACGTATTTGGGATTCTCTTCCTTTGCTCTCCATAACTTATGCAGCTTGTTTACTGCTTGCATCCTGCCCACTCCTAGTCAGATGAACTAGTTTCACTTCCACACTCACTTCATAGCTTCATACTGCAGAGATGATCATGTCACTGCACACAACACCACCTGCAGCAAACTGATGGCCCTAGCAGACACCTACGCTTGGATGTAAATGCTGATCCTTCGCACTACAGCAGACGGTAATTTATGCTATTACCACACATACTCTGTCCTTCACTAGGACATGGAGGGCTATGAAATTTTGACAGGTCTCCAAGGATGTCAGTTTGGAACTTCCTACATCAATAACATTTTGTGTTTCACTGCTGTGAGCAGAAAAAGTGTGATGACTGCACAGAGTAAACAGGAAGACTCTATCCTCATGACTGCATGGAAGTTACATTTGTCATATGTTATACTTAACCCTGGTATGGGATTTCAGCCCACTTGAGTCATTGTGAAGCTGTACAGTGTGTTGAGAAAACCTGCATACTGTTCTACGGGCTTCAGTGAGCAAAGTTCAGCATTACTTATTCATTGAGGCTGCTCTGACATCCCAACCGCACCACTGTCTTCCTAAGGGAAATCTCTCACCTTGGCAGATACTCTGCTAAGCCTAAATCAATGCTAAGTAACAAGTAACTCCCAGTACCTACACTTACCCAAAGAAGAAGCCCAGAATCCTTTATAGAGGCATTTTACAGTTGGTGAAACTGAGACATGGAGAGGTGAAATGAACATGAAATGCTTATGTTGGCCTCGGAAGGTCAGTGGCTGAGCAGTCAACTGCACTGCTTGAACAGCTCTGCACTGAATGGAACTGCAAATATGTTTACCACTTTTCTCTCTCTATATTCACAATTTGCTTAGCAGGCCTTTCTTGGTGGCATAGTTAAGGCAAGCTGGGCTGGACACTCAGCAAATTCCCACTCTGTGAATCTATGTAATGAAAGAATTCTTTCCATCTCCACAGAAACTATTAAAACCAGGTATGCACACACAACTTCATTAATGAAGACCAAGTGGTAACAGACTATGTAAGACATTTGAGTGTACTTAATCTCCAAAAGCATGTGAAATGAGGATTATGTATTGCCTCCTTTTTTATTCCAATTGTTTAGACTACAAGAGGTATATTAGACAAAATATCAGTCCTCTAGTATTAGTCTGTTGTCTCCACTTTCACTATATGCTTTAAATATTCCTTCTACTAATAGTATTCTTTTCCACCTAAATTTCATTTAGGCTTCTAAATCCTTTTTTTTTTTTCTCTTGGAGGATAATTATACTTCTAGACCAAACATAGTATCATAGGTTCCAGCATCCAAGTATCTTTGGTATCAAGGATAGCTTAGATATTTTGAAAGTTTTATATGTTGGCTCTCTCCTACTTCCTACCATTTGTCCTGATCCTCAGTGTAAATTAACAGTTCATTTCAATTTTGCCAAATTATAAACTTCACAATGGTACAAAAAGTAAAGGTGAAGATATAAAGCTTTTAAAAGAAATTAAAGTGAAAATATATCAAGTAAACCTAATGATATCATTCAGAAAGAAGTGTCAGGCAACAGAGAGGAAGTGAAACTTTTTCATTTTCCTTTTTATTCTAAATGAAGGTTGGGTGAAATCACACTGCAATACGGTTACGACTTTTCATACAGATAAGACAAAAAAGGAAGAAAGGCCTGACCAAAGCTGGCAGAAGGACAGGCAGAACTCTGATACTAACAGCTTACTGTCTGAACAAACATAATTTTTAAAATTACATTTTAATTATATTTATCTGGGCTTAACTTCTCCAACAGTGCAAAGAATTACCCCATACAGCTACAGAATTCCAGTTTGCACCAAGATCGAGAAGTTTATACATTTAAAATCATTTGTTATCAGAGAAAGGTCTCATGGCAAGATGATTGACCAAAATGCAATCAAGTCTCATACCATATCTCAGAGTTTGGTGGTCTTTTTATTCTAAGTATCTGTAAAAGAAATGACAGTTTTTCAAGTGTACGTGGTAATCTTTAATCTCCAAAAGCATATGAAAGCAAAATGGAGATTACAGTTTGCCTCCTTATTTACTCCAACTGTCCAGATGACAAGATGCATATTAGACTAAATATCAGATCCATAGTACTAGGACTACCTGCTTTAAATACTCCTTCTCCTAATAGCCTTTTCTTGACTAATAAGAGCCAAGATTATGGTCACTGTCAGAAATACACATCTCACAACTCCCCAAAACTCCACTGTGTTATAGCTCTTTATATTGCCCCTTCATTTCTTAGTCAACCAAGATGACCTGTTTATTGAACAGTCATGCCAGTCAATAATTTTAAATGCTAAAACTGGGGATTCCACTACTTCCCCTGGAAAGATGTCTGATTCCATTAAAGATCCAAGCAGGAGAAAGCATCACTTGGGTCTTTTATGAAGTACCTCATTTCATGCATTCTATTTCTCTCCCAGTTCAATCACAAACTCCCTCCTTGTGATTCATACCACTCTGTGCTCACAGGAAATGCCAGTGCCTCAGAACAAATGCTGTATCAGACTCTGGCTATCTACTATCTTACTTCTGTGGCTCCTAGTCATCCCTCTTGGTTCTTCCTCCCTAAGCTACCTCTGCCATTCTTAAATTATCTACACCTATCAGTTGTATGTCTAGGGATCATACTTGACATGTTTCATGAGGCAAACCTAAAAAATACTACCAAAAATATTTACACTTTGATGTCACTATTGTCTCAAAAAAAGCACTTTGATGAATTAAAACAAATTGCAAAATTCAATATCCTACCCATCCTTGCCAGGTCTACTTAACTGTAAATTCTATGGGGAATGTATTCTCTCTTCCTAAGTTCTGGCACAGCACTTTATACAACAGGAGCCCAACCTTGCTGGTGCCTTGAAATAAAATAGCTGAGAAAATACAAGTAACAGAGGGGTTTTAAAACACTTGTCAATTTAGGGAAAGTTGAATACTGTTCAAAGCACAAATTCCATTTCAGTAGGACATGGCTCCTACTTTTTCAGCAATATACATGTCGTCTCAGCCGTTTTCAAGAAGGTGTGACCATATTACAATGAAGGGAGTTGCTTTCATTTACACTAGGACTTCATCTGTCCAAGCATAGTTTTACTTTTTGAGTACATCTAAGTTGGACGAGGCATTTCTGCAGTACAACCTCACAAATCATTAATTCACTTTCAAGCACTTAACTGCATTTCTCTTTATTTTTGTTTGAAGAGCAACTCCATGCAATCCAAAGGTAGTTATAAAACTGACCTGGGCTCTACCACACGTACTCTTCAATTTCTCTGTTTTATAAAGTACCTTCTATAATTATCTAATTGTGGACAGTTTCTTCTCTGATCTGCATACACTCCTACTGCAGCCAAGAGAGAAGCAGAGATATTTGGTATACTTGCTTTAGACATGTAGCCCTCCTGGAAATAAAGTAATGCCCCCATCTCAAGAACAAACAGAATGCTTCTGCTCAGTCACGGAGAATACAGTTGTAACAAACTCAAAGGAGCAAGACCAGGGTAATTCTGATCATCTCAAAACAATAGCTCATTAGATAAGGACATGCATTTAGACCAAATCTAACAAGTCTCCACTAGCAGCAGCAACAGATAGACCACTTACATCTACAATCCTATTATCATCCCTGGATTACAGGGTATGAGCAAACCCCTGATCCTTTTTCCTCCTTGTACTGCAGTTTAGGGTGAACTTTGACTGAAAACTTTGCTGACTGAAAATGACCCTACCACAATAAACCAGTTGCAGATAATACTGCAGTTTTCTTCAACAGTTAACAGCCTGTTCCTTCACTTTCACAGCAAATCTCTTGACATACCTGGGCTCCTTGATTCAGCAGCTCCTGTTGCAGTCAATAACCACATCCAGAGAAATGAGTGTTACTGCTTCTGAACTACTAGGCATCTTAGGATATGCACCAGCTCCCACTCCGCTGTGAATCACCTGATTAGCTGCTGCACTTCCTGAGGAAAGCAGAAGTGAAGAACAAATGAACCACACACAAGGACACACAAAGCTCCCAAAGCAACTTAGAACAATTCAGCTTACACACAAACCTGTCAGGCATTGCATGCTTCTCCCTGGGTCAAGAGCAATCAGGTATTTCCCCCCCTAGTGTATTCACAAAGCAGGGGAGAGGGTTCTGTTGCTGTTTCATTTTGTTTTTAAATTTATTATTCACTTAGCTAGTACAGGAATACAGCACCATAAAGCTCATGCTCTCTGTACAACCTGTGCATAAAAGACAGGCAAGAGTTGAAGTCTTTCCTCAAATGCAGTATCCTTAAAAAAAATACATTTGTATGCTAAGTCCTTGAGGTTAAAATGGTCAATGCAGTTAGATCAAGAGGCAAACAAGCACTATAAGCTCACTAACAAGATAAAGGAGCCTAGATTAGCTATGGGGTTATGGGAAGAATACTTCTCAGTTGTCTAGTTGCTTTTTTTTTCTTCTCCCTAACACATCTGGAAGGCTTTATAATTGGTTTCAAAGGGGAGGTAGAGTTTAAACCTTTTTACACAGGAAATTCAAGTGTTTCTGAAACTGCTTCTCCCTGATAATTTTATAATGGCCTTGAGAATCAGCATGATCATGGCCTTATAGTGACTGAAACCTGAGGGGATTTTACCATAGGTGGTTAAAGCCATCTGTTTTCTTAACATCTACTTCACTCAAATGCCTGAAAAAGGAGAAAAACTAACTTTCTCTTCCACCTAAGCTAAATCAGTACCCAGACTGGATACTTCTGATGTTTCTTAAGGTAGAAGCAGCAAGTCTTGAAGGGACTGATTTCACTGTCCTATAGGGGTTAGTAAAAAGACAGGACAGCAATTGCCTATATACCATAGGGACCTCTCTCAGTGCAGTGATGTTCCTAGCATAGAACAGTCCCAGAGGATTGTTCTCATGCCTTACGGTGAAAATATATTGAAAGAAAGATCAACAGAGGCAGCAGAAAAATCATGTGGGATTTTTTTATTTTTCATCCCTTCACAGGTTATACCAGGAATTAAGCAGCTTTGTAGCTTTGCTGCAAAGAGAAATATACCTTAGATCCTGAGGAAAATACTCTGCTCCAGTCTGTACAGAAAGTAGCTTTAAGTTAACCACGTTTTGGAAAGCATTAGCTGAACTGAGAATTATCTACTGTGTGTTTTCCAAGCAGGTGCAAGGTGACACTGAGGCATACAAGGCAGCTCCGGTGAAGGTCGCATTTGGCCACTTTAGTGACCTCTGCTGAGATGGGCAGAGGTCTGGCTAAACTCAGTGCTGCACTGACACGGCTACGAGACCTCTGGGCAGCTCTGAGCAGCTGCCGGGCAAACTCATACACCCTCCAAAAGGCTGTGCCAACAGATCCTCACTACTTCCCTGCCTTGGGTTGTTCACATATTAACTGGTATTTTCCCAGTTGCAGTCTAGCCAAAATCACACTGATAGGATGAATGGCAGAAGCACAGAGGCACACAAAAAAAATATTAATACCAACCCAGAGAGAATAATTGCTTTCACTTTCTCAACTCAGAAACAAACCTAAATGTGCTCCATTTCTACTCTTTTAGCATCAGCTTAAAACCACAGTACAGAAAGTAATTTATAGTAGCCTCTCCATGCTGTTTGATCAGATAGATTTATTTCCCAGGAGCCTTCGCTATCCAGTGGTGCCCCCCCCTCCCAAGATGTTGTCAGAACTCAAGCAGCCACACAGTCATTAGTGCATTTCTAATCCACACAGCAGAGGAAGCACCATTTCTCTTTTTTTTATTTTGCACTAACTGCTGATGGGGCTGAAAGTCCAGAGTTTCGACATGCCCTCCCACTTAATTTCTGCTTCACTGGAGCAAAACAGCTGTAACCAAATTACCTGTAGTAAAAATAACTCAAGGGGTAAAGAGAAGCTATCATAGTAGAAGACAGTGCCACAACACCCTTTGGTGAGTTTGGGCTGTCTATATTAACAAGCTATTTCACTGTCCCTCCAACTACAAAAATGGAGAGAAAAATCCTTCCTTTCTTTTCTTTTTTTCTCCCAATCTCACAGAATAAAAAAGGCTTGTCTCCCACACACTTGCATTTGTATCTATGTGGAGGGCTCCTAGTTCAATGTAGCCCCCATCTTATTTTAAAGTTAAGGGCACTAATAACCTCCCAAGCTGAGGAGCAAGCTCTACCAACACCAGCTGGAAACTGTCATCCGATAGGGGCAGCATTCTTAAGTAGATCATGCACAGCCCAGTGGAGATCTTGTGTGTGAGCTGGATATACCATGGGCTTCCCGAGGCAAGGATCTGGAGATAACTACAAGGTTCACCCATCTCACAGCACCAAAATAATGTCCCTTATCTTGAATCTTATTGAACTTCTTTCCTCTTTTCCACTCCAAGCTCCACACACAAGTGGAAAAACCCTACTTCATGCCTTTACATCAATGATACCACCCACGCTGAGGTATCTTAGTAGTCTAGAAGAGCTAGAAGCACAACACTTCTCCAGCTTTAGGCTGGAGGTCACTTTCTAGGGGTTTTCCCAGAAACCCAACTTGCAGTTTCTTTCAGTTGCATTAGATTCACCAAATGGGCTGACTGGTTACACCAAGAGCAAGCATGTCTTTTAGCAATTACTGTGCAGTGGCCACTGCCTGAGGGGCTGATAGTTCAGCCCACCTGCAAAACCAAATGGGATGGAACTTTGCTGAAAAACATGTATTTCTCCCTTCAGTAAGTTTCTCTCCTTGTAGACATAAGAAATAAAATGTAGCTGATTTTGCTGAGACAGTACATTTTTCTGCTGCACATTTATAATCTTCAGTCTAGGAAAAAAAGCCAGTTAAACACATGTCCCTTTCAACATTGCAGCGTTCAAAAGTTGAGTTAGCTGCAGGTTTTTTCCTACTCTTTGCCTGCTAAAATCCAACTATCTTCTTTTGGTTTTTTTCTTGATAAAAAGAATGTTGATTAAAAAAATGGTCATCAAATCATTTTTCATTTCATGTGAACGGAAAGGGAACTCCCCTCTTCAATGGCAGAGGAGAAGCCGACAGAGAGACCACAGAGAAAAGCACTGCAAAATTTTAAACCATCTGTGTAACCATCGTTTTCACTTATTGTTTTTCTCAATAAACCCTGAAATCTGCAGTGAAGGAGATATTTGGCTCCTTCAGCAATCTTCCCAAAGAAGTGAAAGCGGTGTGCAATGAAGCAAAAAGCTGCAGGACTGTGAGCTTGAGCAGCTCAGCTCCTCTCCCTGTAGCACACACAGGGGTGGCCTGGTATGGCAGGGAAGGCTACTCCACCTCTTTGGCCAGGTTTTCCCTAGAGAGTAGAGCCCCATGGAGCCCTCAAGATGTGGTTTCCCTTCTTGGGCCTTCCACTCTCAGGCAGCACCATCACCTCTGAGGAAAATAAGGCAGTGTGTGCTGATGCATGCATGGTCACACAATGCAGACTGTAAAGTAACTGGCATATTTGCTCACCTGCAGAGACTTCAGCTTTAAATTAAACAGAGCACATGAAGCTATGAAACTGGTAGCCAGTAAAACTGTACAGTGTATCTGCGAGGCAATGTCCCTCTGCCTATTGCTTGCCAGCAGCCCTTGGACCTCAGCACTCTGTCTGGATCTGGGAGTTAATAAAAAATATCAACTTCTTAAAACACAAGAAAAAAAAAGCCATATTTAAAAATTTGTTTCAAATGTAAACATTCTTATTTGAAAGTATCAGACCCGAACACCTTTATTAAATGAATAGAATCTGTTTTTTAGCTTTTTGTTATTGCTGGTGAAAAGTAGCCAAACCAAAATAAAATAAACAAACCAAAAATCAAATATGAAAGATCCTCTAGGAAGCTCTACTTTGATTAAATGCCACCTAGTGACTAGAAAAATGTTGTGCAAGAAATTTGATAAGGCAGCTTGACTTAACACATTATCTCCACACTGGAAGGCATGTTAATCTAATGAAACTGAGGAATTTGAAAGGCTATTGCAAAATATAATGGCATACCATGATCTACCCCTTCCTGCCCCTCAGATTAATGTTCTGCCACAGAATACACAGGAATTAATTGTTTTCAAGATCCACTCATAAGTTATCAAGTGAAAGGATCATGATACAGAAGTTCTGCAGGAAATTTTTTTCAAATATTTACAAAACAAAGGTAGACTTTAACACATAGCAGTTACCAGAAAATGCTACTCTCAAGTACAGCTGAGGACACAAGATAAATTACATAAACACATAGTGGCCAAAGAGCTATTTTCCTGGAAGACTTACTCTTCTCACTCTTCCTGCAGAAGAAGTATGAAAACCTCCGCAGATGATGCCAGAGATTGGTCCTGGTTCCTGTTTAACATCTCGTTTTGCTCTCTGCAAGGACATTGTGTAGATTGCACAGTCTACACCAACTCTCATCACCATCTTAGAGAAAATAGGGAGCCTGAAGCTTAGGCTAAACAAATTAAGCAAACTCCTTGCAACACAAGTATGAAAGCAGACATTTTCCTGTCTCTGATGTGTTACCTACTAACTAGAATTTCCTTTTGCAGTTCCCAAGTCTATTTATAAACCCCTGCTCCTGTGACATTGCTCTCCTATAAGCTGTACTGACAGACACACTCTGCATGTGTCCAAGAAGGCTGCTTTCCCACAGTAGTAACTACTCAGGCACTTTCAAACAGCTAATAAGCACCCTTAGTGAGCTGTCACACCCTACTCATGCATAAGCCTGGCCTATTGTTCCAGCTTTCTGAACTAGACTCAAGTATCTTCTCCTCCCTTTAATGTCTTATTTACAGAAGTAACACTCCAGTTGTATTTGGTTGCTAGCTTTTGCTATGTCTTACAAAGTTCTGGGCAGAAGGGATGAGGACAAACTGTTGAAAGCCATAATTTGCTACCTGGTACGCTCTGGTTTAGAAAAAAACCCAGCCAGTTCTTGAAATTGAGTAGCCTGTGGTTTCCCTTTTCCTAGGGAGGGCTGCTATTAGGGTGTTCAGATGACGGTTCTAGACTGGTAAAAAATAAGAAAAATCTCCTTAATCTACCTAATTTATAGCCAAATTCTACATTAGTGCTCTCTCTTTGTGGCAGAAACTTCATCTATAAGAATACACAAAAGTGCTGCTTCTGAGCAGAGAGGTAATATCAGACTTGAAATTAAACCTTAGCACTAAACACATAGAAATATTTCGTTAGAGCAACAAGAAATTAGTCATTGGCTGTGTGATCTTTAACTAGCTTGGCGCATTCAGCAGAAGTTGAAAGCACAGCTTTCACATTCGAAGCAGAGGCTGCTACCACAAGGAGTAAAGGAGGAACTGGTACAAGAATGCAGTAGTTACCTTGCAGAGATGCTCGCCACAAGAGGGAACTGCAACAGGCTCCTCGGCGGCAACGTGTCAGACAGGAGTCCCTTTTGCTGCAATACTTTTCCAGGCTGGAGAGCAGCGTCTTGGAGCTGACAAACTGGCAAATTTGTTCTTCAAGACTGCACGTTAGGATGACAGCTTGGACACAGAGTCTCTAGGGCTGTCTCTGCCAGGAAGAATGGCCTCCCTGTAAGCAGGGAAATGTGAATGATAGGTTTCACATGGAGGTCTAAGAAGCCTTACTCAATAAGAGTTGTTAAGATGTCTAGAAAACCGACATCAGTCATCAGGAGAAACTTCTTTCTTGCCAGCCAGTGGCAGAGCCACAGGTATTACCTGGACCTCCAAAACTCAATTCCAGAAGCAAATAATTAAAACTGTATTGTAACTCCATTATTTACTCCATCTCTGCTTAAAATTATTTGAAACTGAAGAAAAATGTGTCAGTGTGAAAATAACAGCACATTTGAAACGTTTAGCTCTCTTAATTTTTCACCTAGCCTCCAGGTTTCACCCTAGATCTGCCTAAATGACTATATTTTTATCTGAGACAGTAGGAGGCGATACATACCTGAGGGTGCCAGCATCAGTCCCTAGTGTCTAAAATATGCATGTGCTGCTCTTTGGTTCCTGCCACTAAAAGAAAAAACAAAATTCACTCTGCAGAGAAAACATTTAAGTTTTAAATAATGCATTTCTGCATCTTCTCTCTGAATCAAGGACCTCATTTCTTCTAGGCCCATAGATGACAGGTAAGATAAATGATTGCCCAGGTTAATGCAGCTGATTCATGAGGTCCTGCAGCTCCTGACTAAAGGATGCATTGCTGTCACTGTTCTCAAAGGTGCCTGGGAGGTCTAGGGGCATATAGGAACAGATGAATGAGGGGAAAATCAATAGTCTGTTCAGACTTTCACATCCCACCTGTCCCAGGAATGTCAGAGAAACTCAGACACACACATTTTTTGTTGGGAGATCTGAGTGAGAGCAGACAGATGTCAAGAAACAACTGGAGGCATAACTGTGTACATAAAACAATTAGAATTGGAGATCTGGGCTGGACAGTACAATTAAGTGAGATTTGGTCGTGCTGCTTCCCTTGGAGTTTGAGGCTCTATGCTTTGCTTACATAATGAAAAATCCAAATAATGTGAACTACTCCAATAAATTTTGGTCCAGAAGGTCAGCTAAGCATGTATTTTGATGTGAAGCATGTGAGGAGTGCTTCACAGTTTAACTTAAGCCTTTATATGTTTTTTTTGTATTGGAATCAGGAAATTAAGTTAATGGAAAATCAGAATTCATTTCATAGAAAATTTCTGAGAGAAGACTCATCCCTTTGAAAGAGGCAATGGTGAAGAGAAGACCTTCAGCTGTTACTTCCCTGATTTGACAGGTTTGATTACCGTAGCAGCTGTTAGACCTCTGATGATGTGAAGGTGATAGTGAGGCAAGGATGAGAGAGATAAGTAGCATCGTACTAGACAAACAGAGACGGCACCAGCAAACAGGCTTTCAGACAGACTCACAGAAATGTTGGACAGAAGAGACCCCTGGAGATTACATAAACCAGCATTTTGTTTGGAGCAGAGCTTACACCAAAACCAGATGAATCCAGGCATCTTGAAAACCTCTGAAGACTGAGATCTCACCTGCTCTGTGTTTATCTGCTTCAGTAGTGTATGACACGCTTGATAAAAAAGTATTTCCTAGGCTCCAAGCTGAGTTTCCAAGATGAAACTTGGGAACATTGCTTTTTGATTTAACATCTGCCACTACCAAGAAGTGTTTGGTTTAACAGTCTTTGAAACTGTCTTTTAGCTGTTTAGGGGTTGCTATTAGATCTCCCATTATCCTCTTTGTCAGACAAAGCAAGTCTACCTCCCTCAACCTTTCCTTGTAGGTGATGTGCCCTAGTCGTCAATAATCTAAGTAGGCCTTATTCAGATAGGAGACAGATTTCAAACCAAATACAATTTGGGAACAATTTATTAATTGATTACATCTATTGGTTTATGAAATTTAACTTAATTATGTTACTCAATATTTTATCTGGCTATGAGACATAAATTTCAGTGTCATTGTCATTCCATTTCAGATTGGTAAATATCTAGTAGATCTTGTATGAAACAGAAACAATTCTGTCACTGATCTGCCCTGGAGAGGCAATGCTGCTGCAGTTATTGATCTCAAAATGCACACCATAGTTCTTGTTTCTTTGGGCCCTTTTCATAGAATCATAGAATAGATTGGGTTGGAAAAGACCTCCAAGATCATAGAGTCCAACCCCTGATCCAACTCCAATT
>JANHFX010009019.1:0-30786 GCA_027560015.1 Chloroceryle amazona
ATTTTATTTATACCTAATTATTCTTTATCTTAAATAATCTAGAATTTTATATATGTATGTTTTCTATGTATTTATAACATACTCTACTGCAAAGTGATTATATAAATGTGTAAAACCAGTAAGAATAAATTCTGTATTTTAAGAAAAATTGACATACAGTCATGATTACAACTTCAATCACTTTAAAATATTTGTATCTTTTCTTTGAGCACTTGCCTGTCTGTTAATATCTTCTTCATAATGTTTTGCTCAGAATCATGTGTAATTTTCTTAAAACAGTAGCACTGTGATCATGCACCGAAGTGCTTTTCTCTTCCTGCCAAAAGTCCTGATGCTTTTTTACATTCATGGCTCAAAAATGAGTTGATTTCTTCATACCACATGAGTATGGAAAATGTGAAAATGACTCTTACAGTCATTTTCAGAATTACTGCTGTTCAGTTTGCTGTTTCTGTTGAATAGCTGTGATGCAGTTTTTTGTATTTTCACTTTTTTCTTTTTCTTTTATAAAAGCTATTTTTTATTTCTGTTCAGTTTTATAACAATTCAATTTTTTTAAAACTATATTGCTTCTTAGAAGCTTCAGTCAACGTCAGTGACCTGCTGTGTCAGGCATCGTGTGAGCATACAGGTATTTTTTGATGCTAGTTCTAAGATAATTAAGTCTCCTTGTATTACTTCCCTGTCCTCCTAGCATCTCTTTAGTATTATCTGTGAATGTAATTAATGCTATTTACTTCTCTCCTGAGTTAGTGAAGATATTAATCCCTGACTTAATACAGCTCCCTGCAGCACCATGCTACACACCTCTTCCCATCTGGATATATTGCTGACATTATCCTTTGTTTATGCTCTTTCATCCCCTTTCAATCTTTCAATGAGACAGTATTTCTACCCAAGCCAATTTTAATTAATGTTGACAAAGTTTTTAACATGTAATGCAAACCAAATATATTGCAGCTATTGTTTTTCACGTCCCCCATTTTTCTTTGTAGCTCTAGTTAAAAAATAAATCAGATTTATCTTCTAACCCTTTGTTCCTTCTGCATCTATTCTGCTTTTTGCTGCTAGGTGCATTAGCCTATAGATATTCATTGTCTTTTCTCTTGTTATGAGTTTTACTATTTGAGGGAGAACAAGGACAAAGCAGAGCAATACAGTGAGAGGATGGCTCCAGTCCAGCAAAGCAGTGAAACACACATGGCCATCTTTAAACACAGACATAATCTCACTGGAGTCAATAGAAATACTTGCATGCTTGAAAGTAGTATCTACTAGCTCAAGGCTGCTGTGCTGAATATATAAAAGGATCATATGCTAATCGTCTCCTATTTCCTTTTGTATTTAAAAATAGTTTCACACTAACCTTTCAAAACCCCCTTCATTCTTTCTGATATCTGAAGCAGTGATACAATACATTTTTGAGGTAATGCGCATCAACACAGTAGGATGCAAAATATTCAGATCTTCTAAGCTATATACTTTAATATTTCCCCCATTATTCCCTAACTTGCTCCCCACCAGAACAGGAAATACTTCAACATGATAGTCATATCACATATTTATAACGTTAGCTTATTAGTATTATTTATTTATTCACAAAAAAAATAATTTGGTATCTGAGACACTTTAGAAACACCATTAATTTCATCCCTTCTCGGGGCATATTTAATTTCTTCAGTAGCAAAAATGCAATTTTGTTTTACACCCGGTAGCATAATGGTTCTTGTCGACAAATGTTAATTATTTGTGTAGGTTTTCTGTTCCCAAAATTTTTGGCTCTGGACTTACAATCAAAGCAAAATGTAGGGGGGATGAGAGTGGAGGGAACTTTTCCCCAGATAGTGGAACAGCTTTATTTGTGAATGTCATGGGAAGCTAGAAGGAGAAAAGAAAGCAAGTAAGTAAATGCATTAGCCTGAGGGAAAAGATTTCTAAGGATATGCTCTTACATCCAGCTGGGACTGGTCTCTTCTTTAGCTCAATGGTGAAAAAAAAAAAGAAAAAAAAACCCACATCCCCACACCCCCAGAAGATACAATGGGATTTTAGCACTCAGAGGGAATCTCTCCCCACCACAATTGAAACACAGCTTAACTAGCCTTAAATCAGACTATCTAATCAACTGAAATCCAATGAAAAATAGCTTCTGTTATGCCTTAGAAGCAGAGTGTGGATGAGGAGATTAGCTGGGGCGAGATTAATCACTTTAGAAAAGAGAACTTTAACTACTTTTTAATAACACACAGTTCAATGTGGTTGAGAATATGGAAGCTCAGATAAAGCCTTTTTAAAAGTAAAAGCCATCAAAGCAGTTTGGAAATGTTTAGCTGCTCAGATACAGTAGTGGTCAGAACTCATTTTCATCTGTGCTTGTCTGAGGTGATTCCTTATTATCATTCTATAAGTTTCTTGCTAGACAGAAAGAGAAAGAAAGACTCAATTTCGTTTCTTCGTAATTAATGGTTGTCATTTTGATTAAAAAAAAAAAAAAAAGAAGAAACACTATAGTTTAATGGGTAAATGAAAATGACCTTAACATTGCAGTTTTGTACTTCAAAGAGGAGTAAATTTGTTTTGAAGTTTATTTGGTAGATGAATTGCTGTCAGAGATAAGCAAAAAGTTTTGAACTCCCAAAGGCTCTGGTAATGCTTCAGAAAGGAGAAAATTCAAGAATTAACACACTTGTGATCAAACATAATAAAAATTAAGGCTAATAAACAGCTTTTCTAATGTCTGTCTAAAAGGTGAGCCAAGGAGGCTTGTGGAACATAACATTATCAGTTTGGAATTTACAAGGCTTGTTATCTTTGATTTTTTTTCTTGTTTTATTTTTTTTTCCTTTCTTTTTCTTTTTTTTTTAATGAATATTACTTCCACTCCTAAATTAAAAGCATTCTTCTTGCACAATAACCTATCCAGATTTAGCTTTTGCTATCAAACTCCTATATGTGGGCAAAATTAATAGTTACGGTAGAAAGCTTTCTTCCCCACAGTTCCCTTGATAGGCAGTAGCATGGTAGTAACTCTCAAAAGACATTTTAAATAACAATTGAACCATTGTACAGGAATGACATTTCATATAGGCTGTTTGATTATCATATTCTGTGCTCTTAGGCAATACAGGACAAAAATACAGAAGTCAAGATTGCCCTTCCTTATGCTATGAACTGTTTTTTCCCAAAATGTCTCTGATTAAAGACATGTAAAAGGTATTATTTTATTTTTGAACTATCCAGCCATCTCTCTGGTATTAAACACAGATACATGTACTTTTTTAAACATTGCATTGCCATTGATGTTTTTTCAATGTCATACTGTAATTGGAAGATACTGGTATCTGAGTAAATTCATGCTAATCTGTATCTCTTGTGAATCTCTGTCGGTAGCAAAGTTGTAGTCGTTTCTATTTTCCTCCTTCAATGATAAATACTGTCCTGAAAAACTTTCAGACAAGGCAGACTTGTTAGTGCTCGCCAGCAGCTCAGCAGTCAATGCCCATTCAAAGTGGTATATTTTGTCTGTCTTTGCTTTTTAACATTAGACATATACAAAAAGACACAGCTCATTGTGTGTTTGCTTCAGGAAGAGCGTCATGCTGTCAACATGACAAAATCAAGTATGAGACAAGCCAGGACACTGTAAAAATCATTTACACTCTACCACATGTAAGGATATCTTAAAGCAAGCAATACAAGTTTTGACAAGGCATTTAAATACTCACAACTAACCATTTTAAGAAATGAACCAAGTCAAACAGATTTTGTTCTAAGGTCCAAGATGAGCAGGCAAAGCTAGTACAGAGTCTGGCTGTCTCTGCGGTCTTTCTTATACTGTCAGAGACATAAAAAAGAACAGCTATGAGACTGTTGGGCAGCCAGAGAGAGAGAGAGGCTGGGAGAGAGGCAGTTGTATGAGACCATGGTCAGCCCATTGCTGACCTCTGGATCAGCTTTCATCATTGGAGCAGAGCAAGGAAGGGACCCTGGCCACAGACTGCTAGAAACAAAGCAGCTCCAGAACATCTCAAACTGATGCTCTCACCAACATCTGAACAGGTTCATCACTTGAATTGTAAATAAATATTTTTTGATACTTTTAAGCATGGTACATGCTCTCTATCTACCCTTTGAAACCAAAGGCAACAGCTCATCAGCTATGGATGTCACACCAGGGAGAATATATAGAAATATAAATTAAATACTAGGCAAAATAGTCAACTGCATTTTATTCTCAGTTTTCTGTCACACATACATTCTGCCTGTGAACTTGAATAAGTCATACAGTTATCCAGTGTCTCTTTTCTATCTATTAGAATTATTCAACACAATCAGTTGTTTTGGGACCACATTCACCTTCACTTCCCTTGAAGCATTCAATGTATCTATGTCAGATCCTGTAGCTTCCATTGATAGCTGATGGAGATAACCCTGTAGAGCTGACAAAGAGAAACAGGCATTTAATTCTCTAATTCAGACTTCATGTTGACTGAACGACATTTTGGAAGACACTCTTTCTCTCACTCCCTATTAGCTACAGAAGAAACCTTGAAGTTAGTCATCCAACTTTAGCAACTCAGATAGACATCTAAATTTGAGTTTCCAAGGGGAGCTGCTCCAGAGCCATCCACGCCCACAGTGGAGTGGCAGATCTCAGTGCACAACAGCTTTTTCTTGAGGTAGGGAAGCATCAGGGCAGTGGAGAGACCTGTCAGGAGACAGCAGCTCTCATGGGAGCTACTGAAGGGGCCTGGGTATCACCAGAGCAACCACAGCTACCCCCATGCTTATAGAAAGTGACCTAAGGAACACTAGTGACCAGGAGCACTTCAGTGTGAGTCAACAGTGCATGATGGAGAAGCCAGAGCATGACATGGCAGTTTGTGCAGAAAGGGTGCTGAAGCTCTGTCAGCTCAAGAGATTAGTTCAGTTGGTTGTCATCACCCTCTCAGAAGCAGTTTAGTAATGGTAGCCACCAGACAGAAAGCTCTGTGCTCTGCGCTCACTAGAATGGAGGTAGCAGTCCAGAGCTCCCAGGAAAACATGCAGCTGCCTATGTCTCAGACTGCAGGGAGAACCAGGAACTTTCAATGGTAATTGGTGTCAGCAGTGGGAACTGCTGTGTGTACATTGTGTGACTGGGTGGACAATTTGCTCAGCCTGGTGGCAGGGTTGTGAGAGGAAGTAGATTAAGGAACATCAGGGAGGCTGAGCAAGAGATAGACTGGTGTAGCCAACGTCTACCCTCCCTGAGACAGAAACACAATCACCTACCAGAAAATACCCAAGATCAAGGGGACCCTGTACCTGGACACTGCCAGGCTGAAGACAGTGGCTAAATTAAAGGTCTGAATGGAGGCAAGTACCCGTTCCAAGTGTCAGGCAAGTGTCCCTCTTTGCCCATCCCACCCCTTCAGGTTCCTCTGTACAACAGGTGTGTAAGTCAATGGAGGATGGTCCATCTACACCAGAGGTATCTCCAAGGTCAAAAAGCCCTACCCCCCACATCACAACCAACCCATCAAGGAAGAAAAGAACGGTTGTAGGCGACTCTTTTCTGAAGTGAACAGGAAAGTGTGCTGCCTCTCTGGGACCCCAGTTAAGGACATCGCTAGGTAACTTCCTAGCATGGATGGCCCTCAGACTATGTGCTGAATCTCCCCCTCTAGGTGGCGGTCGTGCACTACCTGTTATTAATCTTCCATGTGCATGAAGGTGAAGCTGCAAACCATAGTCCAAGAGCTGTCAGAGGAGACTTCATGGTCTTGGGATAGTTGATGAGGGAATCTGGGCCATAGGTTAGTTTTTCCTTTCTCATTCTAGTTTCAGGCAGTGACACTGGAAGAAACAAATGGACCAAGACTATAAATACATGGTTCCATGGATGTTGTTACCACCACAATTTTGGGCTTTTTTGATAATGGGATGGCCTACACAGCACCAGTCTTGCTGGATTCAGATGGGATTCACCTTTCTCAAAGGAGGAAGAAGGTCTTTGCTCAGGATCTTGCAGGGCTCCTTGACAGTGCTTTAAACTAGACTTGAATGGGGAGGGGGATAATATCAAGCTTGCCTGTGACAAGGTGTTGGATGCCATGCCATGGTCAAGGGAGAAGGTGCTAGTGATGACCCTCAGCCCCTGAGGCAGGCTGGGGACACTGCAGCACACTTGAAGTCTTACAGAGATGAGACAGAGGTTCCCGAGGTAATAGACACCAATGGAGAAACACTAGTGAAATACCTCAAAGGTATTAAAGGAAGTTCCTCTAAAAATGTGACACAGCCAACAACCCAGCTGAAGTTCCTCTTCACTAATGCATGCAGCATGGGCAATGAACAGGAGGAGCTGGAAGTCACCATGCTGCTAGAAATCTACAACCTAGTTGCTGTTACTGAAACTTGGGATGAAACCCGTGATGAGATTGTGGCTTTGGATGGCTACAGGCTGTTCAGAAAGAACAAGAGAGGAAAAAGGTGGGGGAGATGTTACCTTCTGCATCAAGAAATAGAAAGAGTGTGAAGATCTGTCCCTGAAGAATAGCCATGAGAAGGTCGAAAGCTTATAGGTAAGAATTAGAGAAAACGGCAACAAAGGAAACCTTGTGACTCTTGTTTACTGGTGTTTACTGCAGGCTCCCTGATCAAGGGGAGCCTATTGATGAAGGATTCTTACTCCAGCTAGAGGAGGCTTTGCACTTGCAGACTCTCATCCTGCTGGAGGATTTCAACCACCCGAATATCAGCTGGAAAAGTAGTATGGCAAGCTGTAGGCAATCCAGGAGATTCCTGAAAAACATGGAGGATAACTTCTTAAGCCAGGTAATAGACAGCCTTACCTATAAGTTATCAGGCAAGGAAGGCAAGAAGCTGGCAAGGATGAGCTGAGACCTGCTGGTTAAAATAAAGTGCAAGAAGGAAATGCACAGGCAGTGGAAGCAGGCACAGCTATCCCAGGAAGAGTATAGGGACACTGCCTGGTTGTGTAGGGGTGAGATCAGGGAGACCAAGGTGCAGTTGGAGCTGAACTTGATAAGGGATTTAAAGTATAATAAGAAGGGCTTACCTGTACCTCCTCAGGCATGCAGTTAGGGCACTCCAACCTTCCATGAGGTATCCTTTCCCAAGGCTAACTAGCTGCAACTATAATGCTTAACATTCAAAACTGGGTACAGAGAATGCTGCCTTCAATCTTCAGTAAAATAATGAACTAGTCAAAAGTACATGGAAAAGTAATCACTGGATTAGGAATTACCTCTTTTATTAAGTGCTCGCAAAGCAGTCTAAGAGTCTAGACCCACTATTTTATCAGACAAAAAATTCACACATATTTTTCTCTCTTTTCACTGTCAGGTTGATTACTACAATTTTCTTGGAAGTTGCTCTTGTTTCATCAGCAAAGAGGACTCAGTAAATATCTGTTACGTTAAAACAAAATATGAAATAAACTAATCACAGAAAGAAGCAGTTTCTCAGTAAAGAAAAACTATTTATACATCATTATGTGCCCTTTCAGATCACCTTATAAATATCACAGCTGAAAAAGACTCTTGGAGTTAATGGTATTTTTCTGGAGCAATGGTAGAGGCTGGACAAGACTAAGCATGTATGTGACAATTCAGATAATATCTCAGTGAAAGGTAACCATGGTAATGTAATTTATACATTTATTTATCAATCATTTATTTGTTGGCATTTTAAAACTTTTTGCAGTGAGAACACATACAGCTCCAGATCTCAGGTCAGGTTATTACCCTCCACCTTACACACATTTCTCCCTCAGTGTTTGTTATAGTGAAATTTCTTTTCTTTTTCTTCTTTTCTTTCTTCTTTTCTTTTCTTTTCTTTTCTTTTCTTTTCTTTTCTTTTCTTTTCTTTTCTTTTCTTTTCTTTTCTCTTTTCTTTTTTTTTTTTTCTTTTTTCTTTGTTCTGTTCTTTTATGTCTTGCTGTGCACAACGGAACTGCTCCTATGTCTCATTTTACATCTTATTGAGCTGTAGTAGGAAAGTCACTGCCAGACCACCTCCTTTTGTCAAGTGGTTCTTAGACCATTTCTTGTTTATATCAACTCAGCACTTACACACGGGTCATCTTGCCACAGCTAACAGCGGTTAGTGTTTCTCCACAGGATACTGCAGAGTCTAAACACTTTCTGGGCTTATCACAGGGATTTCAAAATTGTCTGTATAAACTATACCTATTCGGTAGAAATACTTGTTTCTCTGCAGTCTCAAAATGAAAGTTTGAGTTTTGCCAATGCTAGTAGAGAGATAAAACCTTTTTCTGTTGCTCCCTTCCTGAATTTTCATAGACAGAGGATCAATAGCACAAACACACTCCAGCTGAGAAAACTCTTTAAGAATGTGTCCAAAGGTGGTACATTCTAAACTGAGCTGTCCATTAGGCACCCAAGTGGGATGACAGTTCACTGTCACAAACTGTTCATGTAGGAACAGCAACATTCTCTTTCCAGAAAACATCTTCCCCTCATTTTTTTTTTTTAATTGACATTTTCATGTGAACATTCCCGTAGTTCTTTTTTATCCTACATTGTCCACATTATCAATATTCCTATTGCATTTTCTTAAGATGCTGAGAATGAATTAATCTGCATTCACTGAAAAGTCCCTTGTTTTCTACAAAGCATCTGTGAATTCACTAGTAAAGGAATTTCTGCTAGAGATGCTGACAATCCCTACTGATTACCCTATAACTACATTTTTATCAGTGAATTGAATGTGCTTAGGTTTCTTCTCTGAGAAAGAGTCTAACTGACATGTCATGATCCACATCCATGCTATTAAAGTCTGTTTCTCAAACTGCTTATTGGTGAGAGTTTCTGATACATCCAAACTCTTTGATTGTGTCCAGGAAATGCTTGAGAAAGTGGTAGCTTAGGCCAAAACCATTCTAGTAACCATTTTAACTCGCTAGGGATGCCCACAGTTAATTTCCATCACCTGGTAACATTTTTTGCCACTGCCTAACTTACTAGTTTAAACACAGGATAAATTATTTAGGCTTTTGCTCATTAGATTTACCAGATATATAGAAAAACTTAGCACATCCAAAGTACACTGCAAAAAAAACCACACCGATGTATTTAATACATAACACTTTATAGAATTCTTAAGAGAAGTTTGCATGGCATCAGTTGATAAACTTATGGAAGAGAAATCCACAGAGGATTATCAAATAAACAGAGTCAACACATGGTTTAAAATGGTAGTCCCTGAGATGAACATAGTTTGAGAATGTTAAAAGGTAGTATTGTGCTCATCTATTCTTGACTTTTCACCTACTTAGAATAAGTGAAATAAAATTAGGCTATGTGCAGTTTTAGTCTGAGTAAGTAAAAATATTCCATTATTACCTGCCTTCCTTTCCACTACTCTGTGTGAAAAGTAACATGTGTAACATGGCCAGCATGACATGGACACCATCCTGCCAGGCCATTGATTTCACCCAGCTATTGACATTTTGTTTATGACTCACCCCTTTCCTGATATCAAGGAAGGAGGTGGATGAACTTTTATTTGTTGTTTGTTTCCATTAAATTATTAAACTAATAACAGAACTATAAAGAATTTTTATGAAAATGGAGGGGATAAGTATATGAATATTTGCTTTGATATAATTGAGTCAAGTATCTGCCAAGGTCAGACTTCCATAACTATCCATCAATTCTGTCACTCAAGTCCATGTCAGAGAAAAGAAAAGGGATGTAAATGTTTCTGCTGTAGTTGTGCCACCTCATACAATGTACCTACATATTTTACTACTTAAATATGTACATATATAGAGATATCTATATTACATGTGTTAGTAAAGCATACCATATAAATCTAGATCAGTCTCAGCCATTTCTCATTGAAGAAAAAAATGTAGTTTAAAAAAAAACTGAGCAGATAGGAGGAAAGATAGCTTCCTCCAAAATACTCTACCGTCCAATGGTCATAATGCACTTAATGGTGGTAGGTATAAATGCTTTCTCTAAAATAAGCAGAGAATGGCAAAGACAGATAATCCAAAAATTTCTGTAGGTTATTAGAGACAAACCTAGTACTGATTCTTTATTGTATTTTCAGGGGTGGACTGTCCTACATTAGGTGTCCTCTTATGAAATAAAATCAAGTTTTGTGAATTTCATGCTTATCACTTGTATTCTATACTGGACTTAGGGGACTGAGTCACACATGGTAGGACTTCGGAGTCTTCTTAATGTACCAACTGCCTCATGTTCCTCAACTTTGAAGCCTGGATTATAGCAATATCTATAGTTCCTTTGGGAATTTAGCATTAAAATTCTCTGTTGTACTTTGTGCTTTTCTATTGATCCTACACCAGGAAATTTAATTGAAAGAACAATTCAATTAAAAGAAGTTATTACTCCTGTAAAGTAATGAATCTCTGCATGAATCTTTAAAAACAGATTTAAATATTTTCAGTACCATTAACATCTGTGTGTGAATTGTGGCATACTATATGAAAGGTCACTTCTTTGGAGGAATTTTAAAAGCTTTTCATAATATTATATACTAATATTTCCTCATAGGAAGATTAAACCTATTCCTGCAAAGCTTACAATCAGCCAGTTAGCTTTTTGGATTTGCTGTTGAAAAAAGTCAAATGAGTAATGTGCTTGTTGCACTCAATCAATCTCTATGCAATTTGCAACCTTAAAAATAATTTAGTAATCTTCCTGTCCTGCAACTCTTTTTTTTTTTTTTTAATGGAAAGTTTGGATTATAACATCTTTATGAGTTACAGCTTTTATTGTTAACAAACACTCTGCTGTGGCTAAAGGGTTTTATTTATCTGCATAGCTTGACTCCTTTCTGCCATTGAGAAAGGTAATAGAAACATCTTATGGCTCTATTTCACCTATTTTAGCAAACGGGATGCTTAAGTCCTGAAAGGCAAAGGTATTAGGATGTGTCGCGCAAAGCAACAAGTTGGATCTACTTCTGTGTTAACTGTGAAATACCATTGAAGTCAGTGCAACACAGATATAACTGGCAGGAGATGTTGCCTTTTACTTCTAAAAATCTGCAACAGTGTCAAAGAACAGAAACTGATCTAAAATCTGTTTAACTCCTCTCATCTTCTGTTCAAAATGTGTCAAAAGATAGATGGGTTTTTTTTCAGGACCTTATCAAGCTCCCACAGAAATCTGTATAGAACACCCTTTTGAAGCAGTGATCTGCAAACTGTAATGCAGTCTTATCCAAAGATAAATTGACCAACAGATTTTTTTTTCTCTCTGCATTTATCTGTATGTTGGGTTTTTTTTTTCTAAATCATAAGACCTTATGCTTTAGGGTGAAAGTCTTGTAAATCTTATCCATTTCAATTGGATCAACAGGACTACACTTAAAGACACAGAATGATTCATTTTCAGCAATCTATTTTCTCTAATTGAAAGTTACCTGCTACTGCACTGTGGATTCTAAATAACAAAATAATTAGCACATGAAGTAAGTCTGAAGTTAGGTGTATAATTTGAAATTCAGATAAATATTCCTTCTAGAAACAAAATTTAAGTATGCATTTGACCCAGTAGAATTCAATAACATGTTTCAACATCTTCTTATGAGACTGGACTCAGGAGTTTTCCTGCATGATTATGAAGCTGCTGTATCTTGGTCTACCTACAGGTTAAATGCTACCTAAAGGCAGTATTTCTGTTCTAATTAAGCCAATTTTTAGCCATGTGTAAAAGAAAAGCTGGCCATTTACAGATAAATGTGTGGTTTCTATGTACAATTACTGAAATTATACATACACATTGGGTTGAAAATAGTTTTGTAAATTTGTATACATATGAATCAGGGAAAATCAGACCTCCATGCTTTAGAGTATGCTGCAGATTATACAAACTGCAGCTGAACCCACAGCAACTGAGGAATTTTAATTTGGGGATTTCCCCAGTTGTGTACTTAATGTTATGCTAATGTTTTTTTCCATTAATAGCTAAAAAGATCCATTGCTTCTCTTTTCAATGGGCTTGTTTCTAATGAAAAAGATCTTTTGTTCCATAGCAAAACTGTACAGCTCAGGCAGAATGGTAGCATGCTGGCTCTTTAAACTTTGGATGTTAAAAAACCTCAGGAAAAATATTTTGCTGAAAAAGGCAAGCCTGGCTCCATTCATTTCACAAGTACTGCCCTCTTACACTAGCTGTGACTATTTAATGATTCACTGCACCCAGATATTTGCATAACAGGATATATCTATGTGGAGCTAAATGTTAGTCTTCTTTCTAAAGAGATTGGTTTTGAACACTACGAGTATATTCTCTTGTCCTGGGGCATCCTTCCGGCAGCAGTTCTTGAGGTGATACAAATAAATCACAACACTATTCCAAAATGAAATCAACAGAAACAAATTCTTATTCTCCATCTTTATGAAGGGTGACTTTGCACCAGAAAATTCTACGTTGGTTTGAACAAGGCCTCTGTTTATCTACAGTACCAAGAAGGGTGGGAAACTATTCAGGATCTACTCTTGATTTTAAACATCATTTAGACCAAAGAACAGATTTCAAATGACCTTCTACTGTGATAACTAGACCTGTAAGCTTGGAAAGAGTCTCAGCTATGAAATATGGTAAATAACAATTTTTTAGTTTAAAACACTAACTAGCAATAACATATCAGTTGATATATCAAAAAGGCCTCTATTGAATCATCGTTTTGATATTATTTTGATATTCTGCTAAATTTTGAGTAATATGCAGTCAATGCAAACATTCAAACTTTGTGCTTTGATTTGGTTTCAGACAATCATTACACTGTTCAGTTTCCCGTTTTCTTTCATGTAAGACTCACTTTACAGTACAAATGAAGTCTATAGTGTATTTTTGGTTTTTTGTCAATATACAAGGTATAAACTCCCAAAGGCTATTCAGTTCTCTTCAGGAATTACAGTCCTGACAGGAAAAAGTTGCTGTAGCAAAGCTACAGTCTTATTCTGAATGAATATCAGCCCATCAAAATGGTCTTTAATCACTAACACACCTGCATTTGTTCCTAAATATCTTATGAAGGGAATTTTATCCTGAGTTCACACAGGTTCTGTGAATATCTGTTTGCAATCCTGTTGGAGAAGTACAGAAATACAGCTTTGTTTTGGGATAAATACCAGATTGGCAAGAATAAGTCAGGTGATTTGTGACAATTCATTTTACCTCAGCTCTGTGACACAATGACAGCATAGATCAGGAAAAAATGTAGAGGAACATGTAACACTCATTGTATAGATTAAATTTTTCCCTACAAAAGGGTAAAACCTGTGTTTGGGCCTAGGATTACCCATTTTACACTGAAGAGTTCTTGATTATTATGTGATGACTTGTGGTGGACTCAAGAGTCACTAGCTTAGCAGTTGGATTTGACGATTTTAAAGGTCTTTTCCAACCTAAATGATTCTGTGATTCCATATCCTGGTAGAGAGAGTAAATCCTAGCCTCCCACAACACTACATGTTCATCTTAAACTTGCAAACCCACATTCTTCTTCTAGTTGACCTTGATATCATTTACATATTATATTAAATAAACTGAGCATCTTATTCCCAGGTGAATACTCAGTAATCTCTTTACGTATGAGGGAAAGGGGAACAGAAACCATCTTATCTAGCTGTGACTTGAAAGAAAAGAGTGACCTCTGCTGAAGTATGTCACAGACCTTGCATGGCAGGTGACAGCTCCATGCTATGGCTCAAAACTGCTGAATCTCAGAAGCTTTTCAAGATGAATTGAGAGAAGAATTGAAAAGATGCATCTCTTCCTTTAGCTTTTTCTTCTGTGTAGTTTAGGTATCATCCTCATGCAGTAAATTGTCTGCTGCAAATTTCTTTTCAAGTCCTTCAAATCCCCTCAAACTCTGTGTAAGCAGTGTTGAACCAGATTTCTTTTTGTGAGCTCCCCTGTGTAGGGTAGCTGCTGAGCTCTGTAATTTCTGCAGGATTTTGCAATGTTAGCTTCCTGTCTGCTGGCTGTGTATGCATTTGCAAACATACCGAGGAATTAATTATTTATTTTTAAATATTATTTATATTTAAAATTGGTTCTGGTAAAATAAAAACATACATTTAAGACAAAAAAAATTGCTATTTATTGTTGTTTATTTCATTGGAGTCTATAGCTAGCATTAAAAAATTGTACATTTGTACTTGTAAGGAGGATGATGGGAGAGATTCTGAACACACTTATTTTTGGTTTTAGAAGTTGTTAACAAAATTTTTTTCAGTCTCCATGACAACAGTGGGACTGTCTGTGTGGAAGCAATATTTCACCCATGCCTTCATTTTAAATCATTATTTTGTGCTATCCTTATTTTTCCTAGTGACATGAAGCCTCATTCTGATCTTGCCTCCACTTGTTTTACATGAGTGTCACCCTTGAGTAGGAAAGTTCAGTCTGACACACAGCAGTGAAAAACAAATCAGAAATAAGGTCATGCTGTAACTGACATCATGACAGTGTTCTCATCACTCAAAACTTCTTTCACAACTCTTCCAACTGTTTTCTTTCACATACAGAGTCATACTCTTTCATGCTATATGCATGTAGCCCAGAAATACACACTGGGAAAAAATGAGAGATCACCTCACCTGAATGGGTAAAAAAGAAGGTAGTAGACAGCCAATATCCTGCACCAGGAAAATAGGGATAAAGTCACCCCTTTCACAGCAAAGTCTCCCTCCTCCTGTGTTGGTGAAAAGAAACCCTAGCCACTGAGAGAAGGTTTTGTCACCTTTTTTGTAGCCCACCCCTTTCTTGAACAATTTACACATATAAAAATTTGCTTGATTATCTAGTTGGTCAGAGTGAGACAGATGCTATACCAATAAATATAAAAAATATTCCTCTGTCATTTTGTTCTATGATTGCCTCCTCAAATCTATCACATGATTGTTGATAAAGGCAGAGGCATCTGGTCTGATTGTGAATTCATGATCAACTTACAAACTGGAGGTATTAGCTTCTGTAGTTACATACATAGTTCTCAGAAGTAGTGATGAAATTCACTAATTTACTACTTTGTTCTATTTGTATCACCAAGTATTTTCTATCAACCATCCAATTTTTAACAACTGCCTGACAATATATTCAGCAGAAAGGATCTATAAATATAACTATTACCCCGATTAGAAATATTCCTTAAAACTGATCATCCAATGATTTGAAAACTTACTGTTTTGACACACAATTTGGAGATAGCATACAACTGATGCACTGTGTTTATAAATAGTGTGATCTCAGAACATTAAGACTTTCTGCTGAATGACTTAATTTTGTACATGATAGTTAAAACCCTGCCCCCAGTGGTCAACATTGCAGTTACTGCAGCTCCTGAAGCTGAAACTCATTAGGCTGCGAGAGGAGTGTGCTGTCTTCTCCCATAGGACTTCCCTGGGAAAAAGGAACCCTGCAGTGAAAAAAGGAAATTAAGAGATATGGAGACCTTATTTCCTTACGTATGAAACACCTAACATCTGTCTATTTATAAAATTACAAATAGTGGATGACTACTTACCTTTCACGAGTTATGTACCTTCCTGTTATTAAATAGTTCTGTGTTACCTGGAAGGTTTAAAAAAAAAAAAAGACATATTTATAAAATATTTTTCAGCATATGACCTGGTAATGCACAAAACCTACTAGCACTTTCCAAAGCTGCCTTCAAGTCTTTATCTTTTAGACATAGTTATCTCCAAATATATAGTTATACCATGTTCTCTACTTTCTGCATTTCAGCATGTTGTTTTTTTTCTTAAATCACTTTGCTGTCAGTCTTTTTATTAGCAAAGAGTACCAGTTTTCCTTTATGGAAAATCATATTCTTAATCATTATGATTATAAAAAAAAAATGCTTTGGGAACATAGCAATATGTTTGCTAGTCACAGAAGACATGGAGTGGATATACAGCACTTACTGTATATTAAGAATCATGATTTTAAATTACTATCAAGATCTTGATATATTATTTTAAAATTCATGATGATACTGGCAGATTTTTTTCTTCTAAGTCCATCAATGATGTAATTCTTGAATCTTTTAGTCAGAACATTCCTGAGTTTATATGAATTGTTTCACTTTATAGAAGAATACTGTTATAAGGAATGCAAACTGTTTGACACTGAGAGAGCTTTAGCAGGTTAGTAATTAATAAGCTTGATGCTGCATCTCAGTGGCAAAATTGCTGTTAATTTCAATGAGAGCATGACCAGGCTCAAAGTCATCTGAAATTCCTGTGAATGTAAAGGCTATTTCTTTTTTTCAGTTACTTTTGGACACTAATAAGGTTGATTTTAATGGAATTTATTACATCCTTACTAAAAGCAGAATTTGACCTCAGCTGAAAAGATTGCTCCTTTCTTTCACTTTGTTTTGAAAAACAGCTACATTTTTATAATAGTATCCGGGTACGCGCACAAATCTCATTACACAATAATAGGATTTGTCTACATACCTCCTGCTCAGTCTTTTGGAAACACACATGTCCCTCAGCATGAGCTATTTTTTTCCCTCCTTGTTTCCATTTACATCTGTCCACATGAGTACAATAGATTATATTCTATATAAGAGTTCTAGTCAAACAAATGTAGCTAAGTATGTAATCAAGGAGGAGGAAGATATTCTTAAAGGACAAAATCAACTTTGGAAGCTAAACTATCACTTTTGTTACAGTGATTGGGACATTTCGGAACAAAAGTATGCCAGACAAGTGAAGTAAAATGTTGTGGAATAGCTAAAATATAGTAGCAAAATGCTAAAGCCATGTTAATCTCAGTCTGCAGTCCATATATAATATGATTGCTTTTATTTGCATTAGTGAAGTGGTCTTAACGAAACTTAAGATATAAACATTTTAAATTGGGGATATGAATGACAGTTCGTGTCATCCCTATTTTTTTTCTGAACTGGCTCTGGTATGCATTTCTTTAAAAGTAGTAAAGGAAAAGAATTGAAAATCACTTTAATCTTCACTGTCTTACTCCCCATTACTAGTTCTACAGCTTTTCTGACTAAACATATTATAGAAGCTGAGTTAAATTTTTTATTCAGAACGTAGACCAGCAAATTTGGGAAAATCTCCCACATAATGTTTTAGAGGTAAAAAACCAAACACGCATGAGCAACAGCTATTAATTTGGGCTGTCAATAGAAGTTTCTCCTTTGTTTTATTTCTCCTGTTTCTATATCACACTAATGGTCTGTCCTCTTACATTTCTTTCTTCCTCTGTACAAAAATAGTTGCTTAATTCATATAAAGAAACCTTTCCCAGTGAGAAGTTATACTTAGTTTACCTTCTAAAAAGTTAAGGTCCATCTGTCTCACTTGTTGAAAAGTATGGTAAGATATAAGGTCATTATCTGGATATGAGTTTTTGCTCTGTATGCATGTGTTATGCACTTGATATAGGAGAATATATTTTCACTTTTTTTTTCCTGAATATAGGCAAGTGTCCTAAGTCTTGTTGCTATGCCATTTAGCCATAGCAACAAACACAAAAGCCAACGTGTTGTTATTTCTATTTTCCCTTCTAGACAGTTTGCCTAGTAAAGAAGACATGCTAGATATAATACTGTCAAAGTAAGTGCAGTATTTCATGTGAGAGATGTCAAACATTTTGTCTTTCAGAAGATTATATTGTACAAAAATCCTAAGGAAGAAGGAGGAGAGGTTGTAGTCAAGCTCTCCACATCTTTTTTGATGCACAGGTAAGGATGTTAAAAAGTAAGTGTTACAGTTAAATCTGTAAAAGGAGAAGTTGGGGTTTTAGTTATGTATTTATTGAATAGAAAAAAATGCCATAATACATTCTGTTTTTTGCCAAGATAATGGTATACAGTTTTTTGTATAACCAAACAAAAGGTAAGGGGTGAATATAATCAATACTTAAAAGAGATGTATGATATATGCAAGGCATCATCCTCTGTTCACAGACAAGAGGTCCAGCAGTGCACCTTCCCTGGTTAGTTTACTTACCAACTGTGTGAGGAATTTGTCCCCTACATATTCTAGGAACCTCTTGGATTGTTCCCTCTCTGCTGTGTTGTATTTCCAGCAGATACCTGGGAAGTTGAAGTACCCCATAAGAACAACAGCAAGTGACACTGAGATTTCTCCTAAGTGCTTATAGAATATTTCATCTACCTCGCTGCTCTGGTTAGGAGGTCTATGGCAGACACCAACAGCAATATCAGTTTTATTGGCCTTGCCCCTTAACCTTACTCTCAACCTCATTATCACTATACCTAAATTCCAAGCATTCATAACAATCCCTAACATACAGGGCTACCCCACCACCTCTCCTTCCCTGTCTATCTATCCTAAAGAGCTTGTAGCCATCGACTGTGGCACTCAAGTTGTGTGAGGCATCCCACCACATTTCTGTGATGGGATGTCACAGATGATATGTCACAGACTTCCTGTTTCATCATGGCTTCAAGCTCCTCCTGTTTGTTGCTCATACTCCATGCATTGGTACAGATGCACTTCGGATGAGCTAATGATCCCAGCACCTTTTTGTGAATGTGGGTCCCTTGTCCTACCAGATGCTTCTCAGATGCTTCCCTGACTTCTAAAACATCAACAAGTGCCCCTACCTCTTCATTTCCCATTTCATGCCTATCCCTTGCCTCCACTGAGAGGACAGAGCAAGTCCTTGCTAGCACACCATCCTGTAGGCACTGGCATGCTTCCCTTGCCCTTACTCATTGCAGGCCCAGTTGTATCCCCTTCAAAATTAGTTTAAATCTCTATCAATGAGTCCTGCTAACTCCTGCACCAGAATCCTTTTTACCCCTCTGTGATAGGTGCATCCCTTTTGTTTCCAGCAGACCAAGTATATTTTATATCAACTCGTGATTAAAAACCCCAAAGCCCTGACAATAACACCGATCCCAGAGTCATGAATTAATCTGATTACTCCCCACATAGTTCTGCCACCATGCTGAGCAGATCACCCACCTGCTCACAACAGACACGGCAGTTATCAGAGCTGCCGCTCACTGCCAGTGCAAGGCTCAAGCAATACCCACAGCCTGCAACCTGGACAGCTGTGTGTTTCCGTGGGAGCTCCGTCTGGGTTCCCATATCCATTGTGGTGATTGCTGAGACTGACGCCTTCTGCCACGCGGAGACCATGGCAGAGACCGTGGGTGAGCCCTGCTGCACGTCCTACTCACCCGTTTCAGCATGAAAGCCACTGCTTTGCTCTCTGGTGTCTGAGTGGCAGTTCTGGTTTCAACTCAGTTAAAAAGCCCGCTGTTGTACCGGTAATGCCTCAGCCATGTGACCTTCTCAGCCTTGCTCACATGAGAGCTGGGGGTTCCTGACGGGTCTCACCACTCTTTTTTGGGGGACCCCTGGCGCTGGGAACTCCTTTTCTGTCTTAATCTAGTGCTCAGCTGGAGGATTTACCACTGCTTTGCTCTCTGGTGACTCACTTCTGGGCATGGTGTTAGAGGTGCTGCTCTGCTATGTTTTTGCCATTATGTTACGTTATTATAAATTCTTTTGTAACTATAAGGATTTCTGATATCTATGGAATGATAGTGGGCAAAGAATTTGGTGTATCCTTGGGATGCATGCACCACCTTGATCATATTGTTAAGCCTTTTTGAATGCCTTTCATCTCTTGGTCTCAGAGAAAAATACTGGTGTTGAGCTGGATATGGGGCACTAACACAACCCCTGCAATGGGCCCTGAAGCTGTCTCAGTCACCACAAGAAGCACTGCAGCTACACAGCCTTTTGTGATGGGTGATGTGCTCAACCTAGGGATTCAACCAGTGCAAGTATTAGTTGCCACTGTAGAGAAGAAATACACAGAAAGAGCAGGTCCTGCAGGGACATCACAGGCAGAAGAATCTGAGGTGACCACTTGATCTCTATTCCTAAGTGTGTTGTGAGATATATGTAAAGATTACAGTTGTCATAAAGACAAACAACTTCCTACCTGACTGTTCTGATCCTGGGGTAATAGAAATGATGGTTTGGATTTACAGGTAGAGAAGCCAAGCAGTTGGGACCAATGGCTAGATAAATCAGTATTGAGAGGGGTATTGTAGAACAGGTACATCCTCTCCCTCTCTGGAGCTGGCCACTGTTGAGTGTGAGGAACAGATATACCTTTAGAGATGATGTCATATACTCACCCAGGCAAGTGGACAACTATTGAGAGAGATGTTAAGAATCTGAGGGAGCTAGCTGTGCAGGAGATAGTTCTTGATGAGCTGGATGATCCACAGACACCATTAGATCCAGATGAATTCAGAGTTATTGGACCCATGTGGTGTAAGTGGGTATTGAGCATGCCACCATCATGTGCCAACACATTAGCATTTTTTATCTGGACAACCCACCACCAACGGTGGGTGACTTGGGCATTTGACTTCAACAATACACAGACAGTTAAATGTCTCTGACTCCTCACAGGCTGACATCTCTGCTGTCAGAACCACCTTCTTAGTAAGATGTACAAAATATTCTCCTGGATGGAGGATAGTTTCCACTCCCCACCTCTACTAACAAGTATTTCACCCGCCAAGATAACGCATCCTCCTGTAAGTCTGGCTCAAGAGAGATGGAAAACACCACGAGGCACCCTGTGGTGTTTTATGTGTAACCATGGGAATGACATGAGGAAATGGTATGGAAAACCTACTTCAGTTTGTGCATATGTGCCTGTTAAGACTGCAAGGTAAAGTAATCACAAAAAAGGGCCCTTTCAGGAAAAATGCTGTTCTAGTTTCAAGCGGACAGACCCCAAGACGGTGTAGATGGGCTTTGGATCCTCATTTATGAGATGCAACAGTGATGAAGGTATACTCAAAGTGAGCAACTGTAACTCATATGTTGATGATTGACACCATATTCAAAATGAGAGGGACCCTGCATCCACCCAGGTGGAGGATAGAGACAACAGGCCTTATTGAACTATGTAGGTTTGATGTCCTGGCATATCACCCCCACAAGAATAAAAGGCTTTAATGGACACCAGTGCACAATGTGCCATCAATTTACAGAGAGACAGGAATCCATTTGCATCTTTACTGACTAAGTAGAAGCTGAAATAAGTCTGCCTGGAAATGAGCATCAAAGTCACTGCATTGTGATGGTATTTCAATGACAGGAAAATAGAAATATCTTTCTGGTTATCTTTTAATGCCTCTTTTCTTATTTGATAAAATAGGAAAGTAGGGTTTTATTTAATTTTTTTCTTTGTTAATCCCAGAACTTCAAAATGTGATTTCCAATTGCTAATGTGGATACCAGTGAGCACTTAATTTAAGGAATATACTTCAAGGATAGCTACAAATGATGTAAATGGAACTTTTTAGAAAGAAAACTAGAAGCTATTTCTTAGAGTCTGGGTAAAAATAAAAATTGTCCACAATTTTTGGACGTTATGCAATTAATTTATACAGCCACAAGTAATGAAATCCTTATTGATTGACTTGGATGAGGGGATCGAGTCTACCATTAGTAAATTCATGGATGACACCAAGTCGGGGGTGAGTCATCTCTTGCAGTTGAAAGGACTTTGCTCCCTGTGTCCCTTTCTTCTAGTCTATCAGCTAGGAGGTGTAAGAAGAGATGATGCCAGAGAAGACTGAGGCAAAAATGTTGCTCAGTACCTCAGCCTTAGCACTGAACACATCCCAGTTTCAAAATATGCTGCAATCAAAACTCTGTCCTCAGGTTAACAGAGTTATTGTGCTTTTTATGAAGTTGCAATGTGCCTTAGAAAGATGTAGCACTGTTCTGTGAGTCCTTTCACCTCACTTAGGGGTGAAAAAATAGAGCATTTCTTGATGAATTAGTCATCCAAAGCTTCCTTTAAAATCTGGAAGGAAAAACAGCCATCTCTAGAGATAGGTTCATCTCATAAAATAGGTATGTAAGATAAGTGATAGGAATTCTCCCCTTAGAACTGCCCATATTTCTCTGTTGACAAAGAGGAGAACTAAGTAGACTGAAATAAAATGTTCAAACTGGAATTATTCATATTTAGATATATACAGTTAGATAAGGTGAACATTGGCATTTGTTACTCTTTTCCTCTTGTGGTAGGGCTTCCCGTAGAATTTGCTGCACCTGGGTGTATACTGAAGAACCAGAGTTCCTGGAGCAGCAAACTAGTCCTATATGTGCTGTCCACTTTGCTTATGCTGAAGACTTGGAAAGTTAGGCAGACTGTTGTCAGCCTCAAGTGGAGGAAGGTTTTTGAGCAGTAGCTCCTGCTGGGATGGAAAAGTCTTTTGAAGACTTGGTATTAATTCTCAGACCTTTTCTGGGAGCAAGTCTAGCTCTCCAAAGCTTTTGAGTTGCTTTTCCTTCTTTATTGTATTTTTTTTTTCCTCTTTAGTTTTTCCTGTTACTGAAAAAAATCTAGATTTAATGAAACATTCTCCCTAATGGAAAATTAATGTGAAATATAAGTAAAATCATTTTTATCAAACAGATGGGATTGTCAGTTATCCTGAAAAAGCTAGGTTATGCCTCAGCTCAGTAGTAAAGATTCAGAAATAATTGCCTAAGGCCTCAACCAAGACTGTTTTTTTTTTCTGTCTTTTTTTTTTTCTTTTGTTCCCCATTTAAATATACAACATGATGCAAAAATAAGGAAAGAAAAAAAAAAAAGACAATCCAAAATTTCTAGATGTTTTTTAATATCTTCCCATGACAGATTCTTCTTTCATAATACTTATGAGAGTTAAATCCTGAAGTTCTCATATAGATACTTAGAGTCCTACAAAGGAGTCTGTGAAGAGAGAATTCCTGTATCCCCAACAAGGCTGATATCTCAAAAATTTTTCTTTGAAGTTTCAGACATTTAGGTCCATAACAAGACTTTTATACTTAAAATAGAATTGATTTACTGAAGTCCAACTGCGATCCCTACTTAACTCCTTACCATATTGAGTCTGTACATGCTAACTGTCCAATGGCAAATGTCTGTAGCTGTCTAACATTCTGCTTTTGGGCATATCTAGACCTGCTACTACCTAGACAGCATCGACTCCCTCTGCCATTACCTCTTAGATTAGATATTCTTATTCTCAGCCCTGAAAGAATAATTTTTATGGATATATTTGTATGACAGATCAACAGACAGATGACTGATAGATAAGGATAGGAAAAAAGAATTCTACGTTCATTATACTATGTGAAAGCAGACACCAAAATAATTTCGTTCTAGTCAGTGAAGTCTTCTGGAAAGAGATCTGTTTACTGATCTCTGCACAAAGTACAGGTAATTCCAAATGAAGCAATCATTGGTTAAAATTTGTAAAAATTCTTCCCCTTCTTGGATCTATGTTCTTGTCTCCATAAAATACACAGACCATCTTTGGAGCAAGGTTCAAGGAGTTTTTTGGTTTTTTTTTTGCTTTTGGCAATGGGTCATACAGCTTCTTTAAAAGAAGGGAGGCTTGTGTTAGAACAACAAAGAGATTGGGTGATGAAGGGTGTCGGCTTCCAGTTTCTAAGTTTTGGAAACCAATTTAGCTGCTGAACTTGTGTACAGAACAGGATATTGCTGTCTGCTTTTCTGATTTTTTATAAAGGAGTAGAGGTGACTAGTACTGTATTAGGATAGTTCCAGGGTTTGGCAGTTAATAATGTCATATTACTACAGACCAGAAGCAGTGACATAAGCTCCTCAGAGGACTGGGATTTTAAACAAAAGCTAAATTTTAGTGCTTCAGATTGCTGAATGATGCAGCCTCCCACAAACGTATCACTTGTGAAGTTTTTGTGCTTGTATGTTATTTGTCATATATAAAGTATATAAAATGTCAGTAAATCTTTACAAAACTGGTTTACAATTTAGAAGTTAGGATTTAATAAGAACACAACTACTTTAAAATTGGCATATAATAATTTGTATTCCATAGGAATATACAAAAATTAAACATTCGTATGCATACACATCTAAGCATCACAGAGGTTTTGCTTCCCTACATGTCTTTTATTCCTCTGACATTTATGTTAGGCACTTTTTTGCCTTTAAGAAGACATTTTTGGCAACTTTTATAACAGTAAAACACAGATGTAGAAAAATGTTACCATACCTCACTGAGTGTTGAAAGGATTATTTCAGGTAATGCAGATGTAATGTTAAAACAACAGAAGAGTCATTTGTACACACTAAGAGTTACCCCTGGTGACAGTTTGATAAAAATTCTCTTATGAAATCTTCCTGAGGCTCCAAAGATCTCCAGACATGTTACAAGCTGAAGTGGAATCCATCTAAATGAGAAATATTTTTGTACACAACAGTTTTGGTTAGGTTCAAATCCAAAGCTCATTAAAGTGAGTAATAATGTTTCCATTTGTTTTCTTGGGCTTTTCAAGCTTCATGAACAGTGTTTAATTATAAATGAGCATTCAGCTCTTTTTTTTACATCCACCCATTTTGGAAGATCAGTGTCTACCACTTCTTAATTCAAACCCAGCAGTCACCAACAGTGTCCTACTTACCTTCCAAATGAAGAAGATACCTTGCCTACAGCAACTGGCATCTGTTGCCATTGCACTACCTCCTAATTTCCTAACTCAGACCTTTTTGAAAGTGACAAAGAAAGGGAAGGATGGAAAAACCACAGCTTTGTAGGAGAGAAGTCCCAGGCACGTGTCAGTCAAATACCATTTTAGTGGCTGCTATTATGTCTATTTGAGTACTAGAATAAAAACAAAAAACAAATCAAAACAAAAAAACAACCAAACAAACAAAAGAAAAAAAAAAGGAACCAAAAAACACCAACCAACCAAACAAACCCACCCCCCCCAAAAAAATCCACAAAACCAACCCATCTTTTCTGAGGTCAGATAAGATGTGTGTGTTTTTGGAGCAAATTAAAATTAAGTATCCTAGATCTGCATCTTGCTACACTAACTATTCAGTCATACTAAAAAGAATCATGGTCAAACTATGAGGCAGTAGTGGAAGAAGAAGTGACTTGATTTTTTACCAAGAATTTCTCTATCCTGAGGACAGTCAGCAGAAACTGCTGTTTTAAGAAAGTCTGCTCAAACTCAGCACAGAAAGACAAGGCTAATTTTGCAGTTAAATATATTGAAACTTGTAATTAGTAACAAAGATGGAAAATGCAGCTTTTATTCCTCTATGATACTTTCCTGGGTATTTAAGATGGTGATTCTGCTTATCTGTAGTGTTGCCTCTGATAATTTATTTTGCTCAGTGATACCTTCCTCTAATGAACCTTCCACTTTATTTCTTCTTATTCCACCTTAATTTCTTCTCCAGTTTGTATCTGATAGTAAATTATCATAATGTGATGGACAGAACAGTCTGCGCCTTCAGCACAAAGTTTCTAACCTTCCACTATTAATAGGAATGCAGATATGTAGATAAACACATAGAAAATACAAAAAAGGAGGAGATACCTGTATGCACACAAAAACTCATCAACCCATCTATATGAAAAATATACAAAATAGGAACATCTATCAAAAAATTGCAAAACAGCAAAGCCAAAATAGATTTAAAGATACTGTTTTAAATAGCTGTCGCATGCAGGGCACGCTTCATAAACTGCAGATAGACTTCCTGAATAAAATATGAGGATGTGCAGCTCCATGACTATCTTAGTTACTTAAAAAAAAAAAAAAGAAAGAAAGAAAACCTGAAGAAAATTTATAAATAGGCCATACACTATCTCCTAAAGGATAAACAAAATAGCCAGCAGTGACAGTATTTGCTTTTCATGTGTGCAAATACAAGGCATAACAAATGTCAGCTCCTCATTTGCAAATTAAGATGTAAGGGAAATGTCTGTGACAGTACATGCAACAGTTCATATTTGAAGTTTGGTACAGTGAACTGACAGCCACAGAGGAACTGCAGTCGCCTAATCCTTTCTTTCTGCCTTCCAGCTACTGGCAAGGAAGGTGGAATTTAATAAATACGTGATGAGAAAAGGCTGTGAAAGGCTGGCGAATCTTCTCCTCTGCAAGAACTCATCTTCAGCGATAATTAACTAGGTGACAATATACAATGTGCCATTAACAAGAGCATTCAAATCATTTCTGGACTTAAGGACAATTTTAAGCCGCTTATCAGATTTTCATTTCTGAGTCCATTCAGCTGTCAGGCTTACATCCTGGCTCTTTACTGAAGCTCACATGGGAACCCAAACCTTCTAATTTTCTATACAGATTCATTTCAGAATCAATTAGAGCTGGTGGCAGCCTTGTCCCTGTGTGCTAAGGGGATTAGCTGGGCACTTGCTCAGATGAAGCTACTTTTGAATGTACATTCATCCCTCTATCGAGAAAGAGTTGTTTTCCAGAGGATTCTGAAGCAATTGAAGCACTGAAATCAACAGATGGCAGATAATCACTGGAATGGTCTTCAGTTTTGTTAGAAAAGTGAAAATGATATTTCAGAACGACTTCCAGGTAAGGATCTCATGCTGTACAAAGAAGAGGAAAAGAAAAGAAGAGAAAAAGAAGTAAAAATCATTTTTAAATTAAAAAAAAAAAAGGGGGAAAAAAAGAAGAGGCCTCTTGTGATTGTCCTCCAGTTGCATGGTGGACACTAACTGCCAGAAAAAAATCCCAAGGGCTTTGCTTTTATCCTTTTTTTACCTCAGTAAGTACTTCAGAACACAGTTTTTGCATCTGACCTTTGGCCATCCTTTCCACCCATGTTATTAACTCCTCTATTACTTGTCTTAGCAATTTCAGCTTGCCATCGCAAAACACATTGCTTTTGTCTTCAAGTAAACACTTCAGAAAATAAAACCATGTGGAACAGTTGTCCATTCTTCTTTTTCCAGGCATTCTAGTTTTTATTCAGTGACTCAAGCCATTGAGAAGGTATTTTGGTTCTTTATGTACTGGGGTCTTTCTGCATAAAGCAACATTTGTGAATTATTGTTTCGCATTGCAAAATTAGAAAGTTCTGTTTAATCTGCTCTCAGAGCTTAATTTTATAATGTTCTTGCTTATGAGAAGGCATCTTATGCTCAGCCACTTCCAAAAAAAAAAAAATAGTTGCTAAAGTCTGAATTCAGGTTTCTGAGATTACTTGCAGAACTGACAACTTCAGTTTACCAGCTTTTACTTCAACAATATAGAAAGGTAGTTTATGGAAGTATAATACCTTTATGACAATGTATTTCAATTATTTAGTTTTAAAGTGAAGGTTATAAACAAGGAAGGTGACATTCCAGGTCTCAGGAGCTGTACCTACAAACACAAGACATATATCCTGAGAATCAGAACCTTCAAGGGAGGCTGTTGGGTAGAAGATGGCCAAATATGTCATGGTCATGTTACATATGGACTCTGTCACTGTCTATAGTGGCCTTGACCGAGGTTTTTTGTTGTTCATGACCTCCCCAAAGAATGACCATCTGCAAGTAGTTTCCAGCCTTCTCAAAAGAACATCCCTCCAGAAGCCCTGGTCTACACAGTAGCTGCATTTGAACTGCTTGCAGGTCATCCAAGGGCCGAGTCTAGGTCACTGATCCACATCACAGACATTCAGAGCAAAATTTCAATATATCTTAATCTTTGGAGACATAAATTTTTCCAATAATTTGATTTGATCTCCTTCCTGGTGAAAGTGAAACAAGTATTTAGGTTCTTCATTCACTCATTGTACTGTTAATCCACTAACATGGGTAAATTCACATTTGCCCAAAACTTCTACATTCTGCAAAGTGCTTTTGACATTTAGGTTGTACCAGGTTATATGATACAGGGAGAGATTCTTTCTCTCATTGGGAAAAAACAGTATCATAGAGAAAACACATCCTTCAGAAAATGATAAATTATTCATTCTAGTAATGTATTTTCCACGTAAAGATTGTTACAATTCTATTACTAAATATTTAAATCCCCAAATTTTTTTTACTCCCCCAACAGTCTTCTTAGAATCCCATTTACCTCACATGAACAATGCTGAGATCACTACATTCAGGTAAAGGATTTTTTTTCTAAATCAAATAGAAAGAAATTCACGATATAATCCCTTCACATATTTTTAGTGGAAAACGTTGTTAAAAATAAACAAGCTTTGATGTTATAATTCTGTATTTTCCTAACTCCTGCAAAAATAAGAGGCCTAGTGAACATGCTTATTTAGTAATGTTGCTCAAAAGCTCCCTTCAGTTCTCAGCTGGAATCCATGGGCTTCATATTTTTTCATAGTTGTCATATTTCTGAGCTAATAATATTTAATGTGTTCAGTCCAAATGAGAATGGATGTGGAGGTGTGATTTTGTGATATTGTTTTCTGAATGACAGAGCACAAAGAAAATAAAGTTCATACATTATTCATACAATAAAAGATGAAGATTATTAATGCAATAAGGCTAAATCACAGATATGAGCCCGCGTACACACACACTGGTACGTCTATATATCAAGAGTAAGATAGTACTGAAATGCCTGTATTCCTAATGTAACAATTTTGAATAATTCTGATATTCAGAGGTTTAGACATAAAAGTTTTACAGTCCCTTATATATAATAATCATTTTGGATACCACTTCCCAGTGGAGAGGAAGAATGTTTTATTCTTAACATATGAATGTATGACACTCATTTTAAAGTAATATGACAGTATGCTGAATTTAATACTGTAGACAGCAGAATTTCCAGAATTCTGTCACACAGAAATGTGAAACAAAATGCAGTCACACATATGTGTGAGTAAGATTCATCTTGTATAAGTAGTGATAAGCCTCTTAATTTTGGTAAAACCATTTTCTTTTTGCTAGGGAACAGATCTATTATGTAGAGTAAGGAGTAATAACCCTTGAGGCTGAAGGTATCTATTATCACGAACATCTAACCAAATAGGGCAATCCACTGAAAGCTAGCTCAGTAAACCAATAAAATAACATATTCTTGCAGTGTGAATGTATGTGGATGCATATTTTTGTAAAAGAAAAACCTGGTAAGTATTTTTTTTGCAATAAAGTGAAACGAATAATCCTATTCTTAAAATGGATGTATGTTAAAATCAAACCAAACAAAAAAACCTCACAGAATCACAGAATTATTGAGTCTCCTCCAAGCTGAACAACCCCAGCTCCCTCAGCCTCTCCTCATAAGACTTTCCCTCCAGTCCCTTCCCCAGTCTTGTCACTCTCCTCTGGACCTGCTCCAGCCCCTCAATATCCTTCTGGAAGTGAGGGGCCCAGAACTGCACACAGTGCTTGGGGTAAGGCCTCATCAGTGCCTAGTACAGGGGCAGAATTACATCCCTAGTCCTGCTGGCCACGTTATTCCTGATGCATGCCAGGATGTCATTGGCCTTCCAGGCTACCTGGGCAAACTGCTGCCAGGTGTTCTCTTTATTAAGTGATGTTACTTCTGCTGTTGAAGGCAGTGTCAGTTTTGAACCTGGATTTCAACTCAAGTAACTGAATAAGGAAAGTACCTTATTTTTCATCTTTCATATTTTTTTGCATTTACAATAACTTTAGTGAAATAATACATTGAGGGCTGCCTGAGGAACACATTTGAAATACTATTTGCAAATTTCCATATATCAGCTTGAGAAAAATACTGAATATCCCCTTGTAAATCAGCTTTATAATTTCTATTAGTATTTAACAAGAAACGGCAAATATGGAAACTGCTAAGGGAATTTTCCAATGATGGATTTAGAAGAGCTGCAAGCACCAATGATAACTCAGAAATTAGCAACATGGGCAGAAAAATAAGAGATTCAGCTTGAAAAAAAATCAAGCTCAAGAATCTGTGAAGAGATAAAACAACCCCTACAACGATTAAACAGAGGCAACAACCTGGAAAGTATTAACTCTAGAAATACTGGATATCTAATTAGATATCAGTTTCCAATGTCAAATATTGTTCAGTGAAACAAAAAAAGCTACTGTACATTTTGGACTGCACATGCATGACTTTAAAAAGCAAAAGTCTAATAGTACTTGTCATTCTAAGCTGCTGGTATGATTTCACCTACAGCAGTGCATTCAACTCTGGTTACCAAATTTCCATAAAGATAGTGACAAATTGGTAATAGTTCAGTGTACAACATAACTAACTAATTAAAAAAAATAACAAACCGATGAGCTTAAGTGAATGATTTATGAAGAATAATTCAAAGATCTAAATAGAAGCCTGGACACCTAAAATGACATTTTCCATGACATGAAAAAAAATGCCTTTCATGAAAATGTAGTCTTTTCCTGAAAATCTTCCTTTTACCATAGTCAGGTCACTATATGTAAAAGTTTCTTGAAGCAGCAGATAGGTACAATAGCAGCCATAGCTCAAAAAAGTCAGAGTATGTATAACAGAGGAACCACTGATATCAGCATAATTCATTAATTCAATGAAAGCAAAAAAAAGACTCAGAAAGCTTCATGAAAGAAAATCTGTTTGAAGAGAACTGTGCTTTTATAAAAAGCTTTTAGACACAACTGAACAAAAAGTCATATAAATGATATTTTAGGAGTAGACCTGGGAAGAACAGTTCTAGAGAGTCATCCAAGTTTTTCTTTAGAATTGAGGTAGGTGGGAGAACTAGGATATAATCTATTTCATAATTTACCAGTATTAGCAAAGAAAATCATCTCATCAGCTTTTATCACTTACATTAAGGAGTAACAGCTTCTAGTACTAAACATGTATATGTCTATAGATACAGATCACTTTAAATATAAATATAGAAAAAACACTATGGAACTATATAGATCTAAGACAAACACAACAGGCCCCAGCTTCCTCCCCGCCCCCCCCCCCCCCCCACCCCAGTTTTC